>VSMD01041142.1:0-12946 GCA_008750895.1 Mirza zaza
AGGGAAGGGAAGGGAAGGGAAGGGAAGGGAAGGGAAGGGAAGGGAAGGGAAGGGAAGGAGATAGGGGAAAGAGAAAAGCACTGAATTGTATAGTGAAGAGTTTTGCATTTCACTGTATGTAAATTTTAGCTTATAAAAGAAACAAACAATTGTGAACTCTAGTATGTTTGCTTTTCACAGTGGTACAGGTTAGCAAGTCTGAAACTTTTTTGTGTTTTGTAAACAAGTAAACATAACATATTCAGGATAATGGGATCCAGTGTTCTCACTGTACAGAGTAGAGCTAATATTAAGGTGGGGTCTTGCTTTTGCTGAGGCTGGTCTTGAACTCCTTGATCCTCAAGCAATCCTCCCGCCTCGTCCTCCCACAGTGCTAGGATTACAGGTATGAGGACCTGGCCTAACCTTAGTATGTCACAGAACCCATTGTGGGAAGTGCTGGTCTCAGATTTTATCCTGGATACTTAGACAATGGTGATAAAATTAACAGAGATTAGATAGTTATGAAGCAAAATAGGTTTTGAAAGAAAGATAATGGAAATAAATTTGAGAAATGCATTAAAATGTAATCTTTCTCTTAATACTCTCCACATAACATTCTTTGGGCAAGAGTGGTGGTTTTCAATGGCATTGCTCTCAGAAATTAGGGATATACTCCCAAATTCCTTAATTCCTCTTAATTAATTAGGAAGTCAAGATCCATAAATTTATCTAACCCATTCTTGAACCTGTTTATATTGTCAAATATTATCTAATATTACAGTTAAGTAGAAAACAAAAATTTGTTTAGGAGAATTAAGGCCTATAATTGTGCTTTGCTGAAATCTCAAGGTCCAAAAGTTGGGAGCAGGCTACAATGTGCCTATACAAAGAAGTAAATAATACCAGATACTATCCAGAATCCATACAACCAAAAGGCTCAAATAACCACCATTTTTTCTACCCTCTCATTTTGTTAGAAAAGGGATTAATTAAATAATATGATACTAGAATATGGCATAGGATCAATATAGATTCAGCCTAACCTAAAAGCTGTCTTACTTTTAACTACAATGAATGTAAAAGTCATAAAACTAAACCATGATAGTTGCTGTTTAGAAAAATAAAACTTGAGGTAAAGTGCCTTTTGGGTTGCAACAGATTAAATTGTTTTTATTATGATTTTACTGTCAAGTAAATTTTATTGTAATCTATTTATCTGAAAATTGGCAAAACCATGTGCTATAATGGCATAGAGAAGGAGGATTTCAAGCTTAGGAGCCAGACATCCTGGGGTTTAATAATTCCTCAGTATTGTGACAATTAAATAACATTTATGAAATATATACTGCATATAGAGTACCTAACACAATGTCTGACACTCAGTAAATGTAGATTCACTTCTATCTGGTTTTCTGGTATTGCAAAAAGGAAATCCTTTGATAGCAAACACGGACAGGAACATTTTATTTATTTATTTTAACTTTGGGCAGACAAAGGCATGAAAGCAATGTGCCCTTCTTTTGACTGATTGGCAGCCCAGATCTCAAACTGACCCAGAATTTCCAAAAGGTGAACCTAACCTTATAAGATTTTTAATCCAATTTTCTATGTACTTCATGAGAATTGCTTTCCCATTGCTTATACCTTTATTGTCAAACTGTCAAAATAGAAACTTCCTACTTAAGTTGTATTTATGCAAGCATATAAAGTGCTTTTTATTAAATCTACTTTTGGTTGAATTAGATGGAATCTTTTAGAGGAAATAAATCATTCTTATAACAGTGAGGAAGTTGACCTTCCTGAGAATGATGTTTCATTAGTGCTGGATGAGCTTTTGGTGTCCGCAAGACAATCTGAGGCCTGGAGACTAAGAGCAGTATCTCTCACTTACATACTCCATCGGGGTCCTAAGTCACTCCAACAGCGGGCTCACTTTTGTCTCCATTCTTTCTCCTGTTATATAGACCAGTGCATTTGACACAAACCAATACGAAGGCAGGAGCCAAGAGCTGCCTCCAATCTGAGTATCCCACATAGGTCAAACCTTTAAAGATGGAAATGATAATGAAGCCGTCCACTCTGGTCCATTGTCGAAGAGGTCATTTGGCACTCATCTCACAAATGGGGCAGAATAAAAGATGGGAGGAATGTCAAGAGATGGGGGAGGGGGAACTGATATGCAGGAATTACCAAGCAGAGGGTTAGGCCCTTGCTTTCTCAGTCCACAAATCCTGGCTCTGATTCGATTTGGTGCCACAAACTTTCCAATGATTGCTGGAGAAGGAATCGCCTGCTGGCCGTATTCTGCTGGTTAGATTTGCTACTGATGAAGAAGGCATAGGCTTTACCCAAGACCTCATTTTTTTTACTGCAGTTACTCACATGTGCCAGCACTGGAGGAAATTGATGGTGACCAATTGTCTATGTGCTTTTGTTAGCGCCTCTTTTCTGCTGTGCTGGGCTACACAATTACCAGAGCCCTTGAGAATGCTTATTGTCAATAGGAGTAATTTCACATCCCATCCATTTAGTGAAAAGATGTGAAAATTGATCTTGGTCCTGCTGTGAGACTGGAAACAGAGCACAGGCTACAAATGCCTTGGAAATAAATATGTGCCCATCGTTGTTTTCATTAGGTATTGTGTAGTCCCGCCTCCAGGGAAATGAACTCAAGTCCAGCTGTCTTTCTGTGGAAGTTCAGATGTGTTCCCAATCTGGTGAAGTAGGCTGTCAGTCTCATTTATTGTTAAATTTCATTTATGGTTATGAAATTGTTATGAAATAAACACATTTCATTTATTGTTAATTTTTTATAGTGGTTGTCAAGTACGGCAGCGGTCCCCAACCTTTTTGGCACCAGGGACCGGTTTCATGGAAGACAATTTTTCCACGGACTGGAGGGGCAGGAGGATGGTTTCAGGATGATTCAAGTGCATTACATTTATAGTGCAGTCAAACCTCTCTTCTAATGATAATCTGTATTTGCAGCCATTCCCCAGCGCTAGCATCACTGCCTCAGCTCCACCTCAGATCATCAGGCGTTGGATTCTCATAAGGAGCCGCAACCTAGATCCCTCACCTGTGCAATTTACAGTAGGGTTCGTGCTCCTATGAGAATCTAATATGCTGATCTGACAGGAGGGGAGCTCAGGCAGTGATGTTGATGGAGCGGCTGTAAATACAGAGGAAGCTTTACTCGCTCCCCTATAGCTCACCTCCTGCTGTGCAGCTCGGTTCCTAACAGGCCACAGGCCAGATACTGGTCCATGGACCAGGGGGTTAGGGACTGTAGAACTAAGGGATTGGCAGCCCTGAAGAGCACACTTGTCTGCTTTGTCCCCAGACAGGGGACAATGTAATTCGACATTGACTGCCAAGAAGGAACTCATCCTTCCAATTCAGCTTATTGTCTGGGCTCTTTTTTTATGGTTTCAAAAGTCTCTTCAAAAGGACAGCAAAATTAGTCTTAAATAGTACTTCTTGGATTGCTTTCAACAATGGTGATAAGGCCAAAGCTTCTCTCTTGACAGAAGTGGTTTCATTACCACTTGTTTCTATTTTGCCAAAATAAGCAAGGAACTTCAAAATGTGTTTTCATTATGGCTAAAGACCATGTTTTAGTTGATATCTCTTACAAGGAAAGAACAATCTGCAAACTCCGTTATTAGTCTCTCTCTGGCTTTCTGCTCCTAAGGCAAAAAGTGGGTTTGTTGTTGTTGTTATTTGTTTTTCTTAAAGAGGACTTCTGTTTCCCTTAGCACAATTAACACATCAATGAGAATTTGTGTTTCCATAAATTCTGCCTTTCACTCCAAGGAATCAGACTTATTATAAAATGACCTTCATTTACAAAGAGCTGTAATCAAGACAAAAATATTTATCCTAAAAATTAACTTTGGAAAACAGAAGGCTAAATAAAAGCAAAATGAATAAAGCTACATTTTCTAAGTCTTCTTCGGCTGCAGGTGACATTAGCTCAACTTTGATCCACAGGCATGACATCATCGATAGGGTGCACCCAGTGCCAGACATGCCGCATTCTTTTGACCAAAACGGTGGTTTTGTGCAGACTTACAGATGTAGGCTAAATAGCTTCAAAGTTGGCCTGAGTCTTCACAGACAAACAGGTCAGAGCATATTTGAGTTATGCAACTCCTGCAGACGGCCCAGCCTCTTCCCCTGTGGCCGGCTGGAGAGTTTACATTTGTCAATTACTTCCTCCAGGGCCTGGCTCAGGTCTCATTTCCTCCAAGAGCCTCTCTTGCACTAACTCACCTCACTCAGCCCTTCTACCCCATCTGCTTATTACTCATCTCATACTCTTTGTTCTGCTCTGCCATGTGCTCAGTTATATTTTACCTCGAGATTGTTCTCTAAATTTTTACTTTATCCTTCAGCTAAATTGAAAGTGCCTGAAAAGTAGGTCCTGTCTGGTACTTCTTTTGTGTATTTCTATAGCACTTAAGTATAATGCTATTCATATGATGGTTTCTTAGTAAGAAGAATGTTCTGTGGTTGTTGCGTTGGGGTTGGGATCTTGCCTTTTTGCCTTCTGTTCCTGAAAAACAAACTCACTGCTTCAACATCACGGGGTTTTCCCCGTCTGCTCTGGCAATGGCATGCTACCCTGGCATGTTCCTCTCTGTTTTGACCCCAGAAATCTGTCCCAAGTTTCTCTCCTCAGTGGCTAACATCTCATGGATTTTATTTTTCAAAGGTTAAACTGTCCACAACCAGGAAGGCAGGGGTGGGGAGGCAGGGAAGAGGGATGTCTGTGCAGAAAGTCATGTCGAATGGGCGGCAGGGGACCCAAGGAGGCATAGGAGCAGACTTTCAGGTGCTAGAGAGAACAGTGAGGGGAGCAGGGAGTTGGGGAGGCTCAGGTGAGGGAGGGGCCAGGGAAATTTAGATCCAAAGTGTTCAGAATCAATGCTGATTTGAAAAATAGTTATAGGTGCCATTAAAGCATCTCCGAAATAAAGATGTAAGGCCATGATTCTAAACCCAGCCTCACACATTCCCAGGGCATATGTGCTGGGGAAATAGGAAGCCATAGAATAAATAAGACACTTTTTCTGGAATGACTATTTAACTGAACAATTTATAAGCAAATGAACTAGCTTAGGCAATATCCCACCCCTTTTTGGGACGCAATTGCTTGACTGGAAAGCCCATGAAGCTTTAGGTATGGCTGGATGAAAAAGTGTGGAGTGCTGGTCAGCACACATAGCTTGTTAAACCCACAGCTGCCGTGTGGAGTTAGGTGCGGCTATGCTTACCACCCTGCATAGTTGTGCCTTTCAGAGGGAAGTCTGGCGCTGTGGATACTGTCAAATTGCAGGGCCCGTGTTTCCAATTTCGTGGAGAGCATTGCTGGCTCTACAAAACAGATGGACCTGGATTGTCAGACTGTGGGCAACTGCAGCAAGAGCCAGTCATGGGTGTTGTCACTCATTTTCACTCCAGTGGGGTAGACACCCTAAAAAGTGATATAAGGATATGAGAAAGGATGGGAGAACCTACAGGGAAAGGTGCAGCTGTATGAGAGGAAAATGGCATGGAGAAGGAGCACAGTGCTCCGGTGAGCACACATGGATCCAACAATCTGACCTGCACACGCTTGACTGCTTGGCATCCAGCCAGTCAGGATTTCATGGTGCCCAAGTTGAGGCAACACCAGAACAAAGGTGTCACAGGTGCTGTCTGTTGTCTGCCTTGTATCTCTCTGCTATACCACTCTGGTGCAGCACTATCTTGCTTCTGGTCACTAGCACCTGTGTCTCCTCGCCTGAGGGTGCTCCCTGGCCACTGCTGTGTGGCAGGCTGGAAGTCCCCCCGCCAACACACACACATCTCAGAGCATCCTGTAGCCAATACCTGGCAGGAGTGAGAAATACCTCAGCTCCCATCCCTGGAAGAGCTTACTCCGATGTGTGTTGCACACTGGCTCTCAGACCTGCCCCGTGGGACTAAGCTCCAGTTGCTCACAGCAGTAGCCAGCTTGGTAACACATCCTTTGTTGTCTATTTTCCCTTCCTTGTATCACTCACTGCCATACTTACACTACTTAAATTTCTTGCACTTGAACCCTTATCTCAGAGTTAACATCTGCAGGAGCTCAAATGAACACGGGAGCTTTCACATAAAGTCTCAAGATCTTTCCTTAGAATAGGGAAGGCTTTCTGCGGTTTTGTACAGGAAAGATGGACCTGTGATGCAAATACCCGCTAATGTCTCTGTCGATTGATGTGGTCATTAACCCTTATTAGAGTCATTCTGAGGCTGCTGAACGACCTGGGGAGCCCATGTGATCCCCTCACACCTCTATTGGTTAAATATTATTGTATAACAATAGTAATCCACCATAACATTATAGTCCCTTATTGTTACAGTCCATGCATCTAGGGATTGGTCGGGGTTTGACTGATCTAGGCTGGGCTTGCTCATGCATCTGTAGTTGGCTGGAGCACTCTTCTAGCCGGGCAACTCTGTTGTGTGTGTTTCTCCTCCCCTCCTGGGACCCGTCAGCCATCCAGGGCACATTCTTCTCTTTGCAGTGGCAGAGGTGGGCGAGTACATGTCCAACTGAGCAAATGTTTTTTAAGCCATTATTTACACCACATATGTGAGTGTTCCTTTGGCCCAAGTAAATTGGATGGCCAAACTCAAAGTAAAAGGGTAGGAAAAAACACTTTTCCCCTTTTGGAGATGATCTGCAAAGTCACAGGAAAAGAGGCATGGAAAGGGGGAGGAATGAAAAACTGAGGCCAAATCTACCCAAAACCTATACATTTGCTCTCCTAAGTCTAACTTTCTACTCCTCTATCCCTGGGAGAATTCTGCAGAAAACACTTGGCTGTCATCAAATTTTATAACTAGATTCTCAAGTAAATTAAGTTCTGGCTTGCCTCTTTTTCTTTTATTATTTTGTTCTCTTATGCAGTAAACAACCTGTTTTTATAATTTAAAATAAATCCAATAAAAGTGGCCATCTGAGCTTGTCTTAGCCCTGAACTAATGAATTTGAAGTGAAATGCATGTTTTGATAGCTGAAGCATTACGGCAATAACCAATCAGCAATCAGGAACACTCTTTCCAGACAACACGCAGATTTCCAGAAGTGTTTAATTTAAGGATTTCTTACTTCTTAAACTTGACACTGACCATCCTCAGGACTTCCCCGGACATGCTGAAACAGCAGCGTAATGGAAATACCTATCATCGGTCTTCTCGTTAGTCCTTTTTGTATTCTCCTTCCATCAGAAAAGAAAAAAAAAAAAAAAGATTTATGACTCATTGTTTTTCAAGGATGCTGCTTCCTCTGCAGTTTTTCAGGTTGTTTTTGGATAAGATTTTCTCCTTGTTTATACGGCTGCCCACTGAAGTGCTTTTATAGCCCAGGTTTGTATGTTTACAGGCTCATAAGTCAATTTCATGATATTATTTTCTGTCCTATAGTTTTTGGTGCTTTGAAACTGACTTGATACACAAAAAAGATACACGAAAAATAAAGAAAACATACCTAGATTCAGTCTTGCCATTAAAAACAATCACATTGTTTGACCCGTCCCTCTGATGGTAACCTCTTATGGTAGCTCTGTTTCCCTAGATCTGTCTTTTGGGACTACCTTACGGCCATTTCTGAAATGGTATGTTTCTGGGGTTCTCTAGGGAATTGTCCTAGGCTCTGTGGAGCCTGAGTTTCCATTATCTGTGGGAGCACAGGAAGGAATTTTACTGTAATTCTGCTACAGTGAAACATTTGCCTTGAGGCCGGAATCAAAAATAGCAGCTGGAAGGACATTTGGAAAGGGGGGTTTGTGGGAGTGCAAGAGAGGTGGAGACAGAGCTTTTCACATTTGGATAAAAACACCAGCTACAAGGCAAAACGGAGACGGGGCTGGCATCTTCTACCCTTGAAACCATCCCAAATTCGATTCTCCCCGGGCTTGGCTCTCGGAGCCAGTGATTTCAGTGCGGCGAGGGGCGGCCAGGGTCAGCGCCTGCTCTCGGTAACGAACAGCGAGCGCCACGGCTCCTGGACACCGACCAGCAGCACAGCAAGTCAGCATCTGAAATGTAGACCGCTTCCCCGGAGTCACTGGTCATGGATCAACTCATTTCAGCCCTCTGAAGACTTGGGGAAGAGATGCTCCACCTTTACTAATCAGTGTCATTGCAATAAAGGACACACATTATAGAAGATTTGGGCAAGCGCCTAAGAGAAATAAACAAAGGAATGTCAACTAGAAATAGAAACATCTACAGAATCATGGCACAAGAGATGGTAGCAGCTAGTCTCCAAAGACAGGCCCCCGGCGAAACTTGCCTCCTAGTTTTAGTATTTTTGCTCTTGTGAGATGTCCTCCCTTTGAATCTGGGCTGCCTTGTGCGTACTTGTGACTAATAGAATAGGGCTTAAATGACACTGTGTGACTTCTGAGGCTGGGTCCTAAGAAGTCTTGCCCCCTCTGCCTGGGTCTCCTAGGTACAACTTCTTGCTCTTGGGACAGTCCCACTAGAACCCAGTCATGAAGCTGTGAACAGCCCAAGGCCCATGGAAAGTCCACGTGTGGGTGCTCTAGTGGACAGCCCAACTGTGCTCCCCCTCACAGCCAGCAGCAACTGTCACTTCAGATGCCTCCAGCCCCAGCAGCCATTGGTCCAAAACTGCACAAGATAGTCCAAGAAAACCTCCCAGCTGAGAACATTGAACACACAGAACCATGAGAAATAATAATATATTGTTATTTTAAGCTACTAGGTAACTGGAACAGAAATTATATATTTATAACCAAACATATATATACTTATGAATGGATCCACCAACTGATGGATCAGTTGAATGACTTTTTAGTCACTTACTCATTTACTCAACAAACATCTATTGAACTTACATGTGCCAGGCACAGTGCTAGTCTCTGGGAATACAGTGGTAAATAAACTAATTACAGTCCTGATTCTAAGGAACTTACAATCCAATAGGGGGAGATGACAATAAATAAGCAAACACATAAATAATTATAAAATTATAAATTATGTCATTTTTATGATAAAAAGAAAATGAACATGGTGCTATGCCAGAATAAGAGGGAAATCCAACCTAGCCTGGTAATCAGTAAAGATCCCTCTGAGGAGGTGATTTTTAAGTGGATATCTGAAATGTGAGAAGGAGCCAGCCATGGTAGAGGGGAAGGGCACAGAGAACTTTCCAGAATAAGGGAACGATAAAGATCCTAAAGTGAGGAGCTCGGGATATTGAAAAGGCTGAGAGAAAGCCACCATGGTTGTGCTAGAGGGACCTAGGTGAAAAGGGCCGAGAGGAAGAACTGGACCAGAGCAGTCTGGCTTGTGGGCCCTGGTGAGGGGTTTGGATTTTCTCCTAAATGCAGTGGGAAACCATTAAAGGCATTTAAACAGAGGAGTGACATGATCCAATTTACATTTTAAAAAGGTCACTCAGGCAGCCTGGTGGATAACAGATTAAAAGGGGCGAGAGGGGATCAGGGAGGCGTCCATCCACCGCGAGGTGCTGGAAGGTTCCAACGCCGCAGGCAGAGCCCTGAGAGGCACCACACGGCACCTGCTTCCTGCTGTGTCACGGGGCCATTGCTGCTCAGAGAGCCCCAGCAGCACTTGTCCTCCACGGACTGTACTTCTGATTGATGACAAATTCACATCCAGAGAACCTCTCCATTGTTTCTGCGAGGCACTCGCTATCCTAGTTCTGGCGTCATAGGTGCGCCATGCGTACAGCTAAGCCACCCGGTGAGGGGTGTGTCAAGGGGTGCTCACGAGCCGGCTGCCCTCAGCTGCTCACCCCAGTGCACCACTTGCACCATCTCATCTTACACCAGATGCCACTCCAGGGGTGGCTGTGGGTGAGGGGCTGTAGGAATACCGCACCCCCCCCCATGGCCACGCCGAGCCAGCAGCAAATCCTGTGCACTGGGACACGTGATGTCTGAAGTGCCAGTCCATCTGGTTGACCAGATTTGCCGCCTTGATGAAGCTGTCTTTCCTGACCAAGTTGGCCACTGTTACCAACAGATACTGGGTCCTTGCGCTGTTGTTAAATTAGTTGTGAATAAAAGGGAAGCAGAGTGTCTAAGGCCTGCAGTCCCCATAGGCTAGAGAAAATCTGTCAATAGCAATTATTCCCCAGGATTGTCATTACAAAGGTATTTAGCTTTGCATGTTCAGCTGCCCTCTGACTTCCACGGGATTTATAGATTGTACCTTCACAGAAACTGCCAGGCACATTTCCGACAAAAATATCTGCATATACACAGCCAAGTGTGTGTGGCAAGCACTGAACTGCACATGCTTGGGGAGTAGACGCGCTCGCCTGTCCCCTCCCTCACCTTAGAGCTGTTTCTCCCAGGTCTCCCACACACCCTACCCCCAGCACCAGCCAGCCACCACCTCTGTCTTCCTCTTCCTCCGCACTGCCACTCCCTTTAGCTCCCCAAACCACTCACTTTTCTCCTTCTGCTCGCTGCTGCCCTGGTCCAGGAGGCCCCCAGCAGCATTCTCGGTCTCTGCACCCAGACTCCTCCGGCCACTCTCCCCAGACTCATCACTCCCGGCTTCCACCTCATCCTCCAAGCGGCAGCTGTATTTATTGACTGTCAGCCCCTTGAGGGCGCTTCCTCCAACTCTGGGCCTTCCCATACACCAAGGAGTTGGCAAACCGGCAAACCGAGATCCAAGATCTGAGGGCCTGCTGTCTGTTTTGTAAATTAAGTTTTACTGGAACATCCACCCCCATTCGTTTATGGATTGTCTATAGCAGCGTTTATGCTACAACACAAAAGTAGTTGAGAAGTTAAGGCAGAGACTGTATGGCCTACAAAGCCTCAATATTTACTACCTATCCCTTTATAGAAAAACCTGGCCAACCCTGCCATGCACTGTTCCTTCTGCCTTGAACTTTCTCTTCTTATGTCCTTTCTCCTTGTCCACCCCTTCCTCCTCTTCACCTGGCAACCTCCTACTTACCCTTCAGCTCTTAGTCTAGAAATCACTTCCTCCAGGAAGCCCTCCCTGATTATGCTCCTGTATATTTCCCATAGCACTCTATTTTTATATCACAGCAATAATTACAATGGCCTATTTACTTTTTGGTGTCCCCACCAGACACTAAAGTTCTTGAGGGCAAAGACTGAGCCTACCTTGTAGGCCTGTTTCTTCATTAGTGAGCCCTGGAGCAAGTATCATTAGTTTTATCTGCTATTTGTCTACATATTTAAGCATTATAAATCAAGCTAACAAACAGTTAAATAAAATACCTTTATACTCTTGCTCTGACAAGTATTCCTTTGTGTGTGGTAAAAAATACATGTAAACTTATGATTTATATATGATTAGAAGTTAGTAAAATATTAAATACAATTTAATTATTATTGTGAATGGATGTTCTAATATTTTATATTTATATTTTTTTTTATAAAATGTATTTTTCTTCTCTTCATTTTGCCAACACTAGTTGTGTGATTGTAACCTAGATTTTCACATAATGTGTGTTTAATTGCTGGCAATAATCTAAAGAATCAAAAATAAAATTAAGTGCAACATGCCTACATGTTGTTATCAGTAAGTCTGGAATTGAGATGAGAGGTCTTGGCTAGAAATAAAGATTTGAGTCTTTATCAGCACACTGTTGGGAGTTAAATGCATGGGAGTGAATGACTGAAAAAAGAGGGTGAGAAATGGATACCTGGAGAATCCTATCCCTGAAGAGAAGGGTGGAGAAAGAGTTTCCAACGAATAAGACTAGAAGGAGGCATTTTTGAGTGAGCTGGAAACTCGAAGAGGAGATACAAACGAGGAAGAGGTCAATTATAAACGTAACCAAGAAGCTAAACTTTAAAAAACTGAAGCATCTCCTGGATTTGACAATTAGAGGGAACTGGCAAAGTTGGTGACAGGGCCTCAATCTGTCCTCTCTCTCAGCCCGGGGAGGCTGACCTGTATGGGCAGCGTCAGCGCCCATGGATTCTGCCCGTGCTTGGCCAGTGGGGAATATAGGCAAGAAATGAGCGGGCAGGAGAGAGAGGCTGAGGTGTCTATTCCCCTCGCTCCCTTGAGAGGAGGGTTCTTGTCCGCTGCTTGCACTCCTGAGGGGTGGCCTCTTCACACAGTGTCTCCCAGGCTCCTGTGAAGCCTCTTTCCCCTTTTCCTGCAGGCCTGGGGTAGTGAGAGCTTCCTGCTGTTACCAGCCCCTGCGGTGCCACACTATTTTCCCAGCTTCCCTCTCAGCATCTCTGTGAATAGTCCTTATATCAAACTCTCCTCAAATGACCCAATTTGAGTGTGCTCTTGGTTTCCTGCTGGGATCCCGACTGAGGCAGGGCTCACCCCAGGCTGCAGTGGGCTGGGAAATGAGTGGCAGAGTAGGGAATGTACAATATTGTTTTGAAGAGTAACACAGAGAAGCACAGATAATAATATAAAACTATACCAGATTTCCAATGGAAACTTGTGGACTAAGTTCTGTTGTCTGTCATGATGTGGTCGGGAAAACATATACCCCTCTAGGCATCTCAAATAGAAAGGGGTTTAAATGACAAATACAGGCTTAAACAACTCAGGGAAAGCTGCAGGAGTGTAGGTGGTCAGGATACCTCTTTCAGGAAATCTAGAAGTGCAGGAATCACAAGGAAGCCACTGCCACTCATCTGAGCTGCCTGTAGAACCAATGGGGGGATTCTCAGGAGAACACCCACAAGATTTAGGCAAAATTCCACCTCAGCCATCTGCCACTGCCTCCAGAAAACAATGGTTTCTCCTCTTCCCCTACCAAATTTCATGCAAGTGCCTCTCACTGGTGGAGCGTAAGCTGAATGCTGTTGGCAAGATCAGGGAAATGTAGTTTCCAAATTTATTCTCCTGTGGAAAAAGATAAGAGCCCAGAAAGGCAGATATGGTGCTGAGTATCCACAAGTGGCAATTGGCAATGTTC
>VSMD01041143.1:0-142345 GCA_008750895.1 Mirza zaza
AGATACTTCAAAGTGATACAAGTAGATCTACCATTTGATCCAGCAATTCCACTACTGGGCATCTACCCAAAAGATCAAAAGTCACTTTATGAAAAAGACACCTGCACTTGAATGTTTATAGCAGCACAATTCACAATTGCAAAGCTGTGGAAATAACCCAAATGCCCATCAATTCATGAGTGGATTAACAAAATGTGGTATATGAATACCATGGAATACTACTCAGCTTTAAGAAACAATGGTGATATAGCACCTCTTATATATTCCTGGATAGAGCTGGAACCCATTCTACTAAGTGAAGTATCTCAAGAATGGAAAAATAAGCACTACATGTACTCACCAGCAAATTGGTATTAATAGATCAACACCTAAGTGGACATATAGGAGTAACATTTATCGGGTGTCAGGAGGGTGGGAGGGGGGAGGTGGGGATGGGTATATACAACCACAACAAGTAAGATGTGCAACGTTTGGGAGATGGACACACTTGAAGCTCTTACTCGAGGGGGGAGGGGGGCATGGGCAATATATGTAACCTTAACACTTGTACCCCCATAATACGCTAAAATAAAATTTAAAAAAGAGAATTCAGTAATATGAATGTTTATAAAATATAAACTAAACCTGATCAATATTGTATTTTATAATATAAATCAAAAGTTGTATATTCATTTTTCACAAGGAATTTTAGAAATAGTTGACTTGACAAAGCTACTAACTTACTATTAGAACTTCTGACTGAGTTCATTACCATCAAGTTCCTTGACTCTGTGTTTTTAATGCCCTCAAAATCCAAATGATATAAAAAATGTGTAGTGTCATGAAATTTCAAACCTGTATCAATTAATATTCAAATATAACAAAGTATAGCTGGGTTTGGTGATTCACATTTGTAATCCCAACACAATTTAAGATGCCATGGTTCTTTTGTCTTTAGGTTATATTAGTAGGCCTAGAAACTCTGTTGTTAAAGTCATTTGAAATAGATTTTGTTTGAGTATGAAACCAAACTACTGAACAAGGGTCATTCATTATTCATTTCTAGCCCTGCTCCCTTCCTATTTTGTCCCTCCCTCTATAGGTAACTACATTTTTATTAGTGTCTTCATTTATCTTTTTCCTGTGTCTTTTTGAAACATAAGCAATTGGATGCATGCTTCATCTTTCCCTCCTCCTTTTTAATCTGAAAGTATTTTTTTTCTTTTCTTTTTTTTTTCACTTAACAGTGTTACCTGGAGATCCTTCTACAACAGTCCATCTTTTCATTCCTTTTTGTACAATTGCATAGTACTCCACTGTATGAAGTACCATAATGTACCATCATGTACCATAATCCATTCAGCCAGTTCCCCATCAAAGGACACCTGTTTCTGGTCTTCTGCTACAACAAACAGTGCTTCGGTGACTCACTTTGTACATACCTCCCTTTAAATTTTTGAGAATGACTATTTCAATCATGTTAGGTATTACCTTTCAAATCTTTGCTATACAGATATGCAAAATCATGTTATTTTAATATATATATTTCTTTGACTAGTAAAATAATTTTCCACACATTTACTAGCTATGTATATATATTTTTGACAATTGTCTACACCACTTTTAAGGTGGTTACATTCTCCATATTGTTTCTAATTTATTCATAAGAGGCATGTACAGATGGTAAGTCTCATGAGGATAGAAGCCAGGTTTGTCTTATTCTCCGTTACACCCTCAACACCTAGCTTGGTAACCAGCAAACAGTTCATCAAAAATATTGGTGAATAAATATTTATGATAGTAATTTCATGTTATGTATCTTTTCACAATTTAGCAAATTGTGCAAACTGTGGAAATTATTTAGCCTTTGTAAATCTGTTTCTTTTGTGAAATGGGATTAATAGTTCTTACGAGGATTTTTATAAGGATTAAACATAATAACTAAAATAATTAATACATCGTCTGGTACGTAAGCACTCAAATGTTAAAGTCATTATCGTCATCATCACCATCATCATCATCATCATGATCTACTCATCATTCATCAATATCATGGGATAATCAACGCAACTATAGCATTTTAAGATGGAGCAAAGAGCCACAGAGCAAATCTTTTATTGCCTGCATAGACAGTCAGGGGTGTTGATACGTAATAAGAAAAAATAGTCATGAAACAAGCCAGACAACTGTTTTCTGGGTAAAATATTTGTTTCAGGTATATCTCTTATATTCAGGAACTTTTCTTCTTCCCTGATTATTAAGTACCTAGTTATAGTCTTGAAAGAAGAAATAAGTTAACAAAGGACAAGGAAGACCAATGGGATACAAGCATCAATTTTCTGACTTTTCATTTGAGATGGTAAAGATTTGGGGGAAGGAACTGAAACATACCCATAATCCAACATATATATTTATATCAGAGAATAAGAGATAAGACTAGAAAATTCCTAAGGTTCCTCACATCCAAAACATCTGTATTTCCTTTGTACATTTAAGATCAATCAATAACAATAAATGAGATAAAAAATCATTTTTGTTTGATCCAATGGTCCATAAGTTTTTTAAAGTCCAAGTTTCCCATGAGAGGGAAAACATTTACAATTATTATATAAGTATCACAAAGAAATACATAATTGCTACATAAATAATTGCTTGGGAGCAATGGCAATTTGAACTTCAAGGCAAGCCAATGCAGGGAGTAATGTCTCTGTTTTTTAAGCTCCATATTTGAAGATCTGGATTCTTGCCACAACACTGCGGTGAGTCTACTGAAACGGGCCCGATCACAGTCTGTTATATGTACTACCAAACCTGTGTCTTCCTTTACCAAGGTAGTTTCCATTAATGGAAAAAGCAACCTGATTTTCCACTGTGTATGAACCACCACACCAGGCACCCAGGAGGAACTGAAATCATAGCCCTGTAGGCAAGGATTCTCTAACCTTGAGGGAGACAGAAGGCTCCTTGACTCTGCACCTCTCTGGGGATATTTTGCCATTTTTCTGCTCCCTGCATAAAAGAACCATCTTCACCCACTGTCTTCATTTCTTCACCTCCCATTGCCTTTTAAACCCACAGCAATCTGGCTTCTACGCCCCAGCACTCACTGACAGTGCTATTGTCAGTGTCTCTAAAGACAAAAAAATGACTACAATTTCCTCTTTTCTCAGCAGCATGCAACGCAGTCGCTCACGGTTGAAATGCTCTCCTGTTTCTAAGACATGAGGCTGCCCTGGCTCTTCCCCTGCCTCACCGACACCTCCTCTGCGCTCTGCCTGAGAGCAGAGCTCCTGGGGACTCACTGCTTAGCTCTCTTCTCTCTTTCTGCACACTCAGTGCATTGGCAGTAAACATAGCCTCTGTACTGGTGATTCTCCAATTCTTATCTCTAGCTTACATTGTTTCTTTAAGCTCCCCACACCTATATGCATTTGTACTCCCCATCTGCACTTTGATATCTACAAGGAAACTCCAAACTGATATGTGTAACATTAGGTGTTTAGTTTCCCATCCATCCCACCAACTGTCATCCTCTCTTCATCTCACTCAGTAGCACCCTATACACCTCTTGCTCAAACCAGATAATCGGATATCCCCTTCGATTGCTCCTC
Organism: Mirza zaza; assembly: GCA_008750895.1. Taxonomy (NCBI): domain Eukaryota; kingdom Metazoa; phylum Chordata; class Mammalia; order Primates; family Cheirogaleidae; genus Mirza; species Mirza zaza. Next base: position 3,591 of record VSMD01041143.1, read on the forward strand.
ATCCTCACTCCTCCACCCCGAAAATGAACATATCACTAAATCCTTTCCAAATCTACCCACATTTCTCCATCTTCACTGCCGCCACCACCTTTTGGCTGGATGACTAAAATAGCCTCTGAATCTCCCATTTCTATTTTTGCTCTTCCTCTGATCTACTTTCCTCTAGCAGTCAGAGAAACCTTTTGATGAAGTAATTCAGCATATCTTTTTATATGTTTTGGGGAGCCATGTTAATGCTTTATTCCTCCAACAACTATTAAGTTGACAAGAATGCGGGAAAATAAAATTATATAGCCACAGGTGAACCTAACTATATATCAAATTGATAGCACAACCACAAAGAAGAATCAAAACATAACAGGAAAAGAATTAACCCAAGTAACTTTAGAACACAATACTCTGGCAAGACATTACTGGTAGGATGTATTCTAAATAAAAAATAATAACCTCTAGATCATCTTGAACTTAAAGATTTGTCTATAGTGGCATCATGGGAGTAGTTAACTCTTGTGTTTATTTTAGGATTGAGCAAATGACATTGCTGTGAACCAGGTTCTCACCGTGGGAGAAGGGAGATACAAATGTGGAGTGGGTGAAGGAGAGGAAAAGTCCTGTGATTTGGACTAGATGGAAGGTCTCAGAATTAACTCTCACTTAATTAATCAAGTTTTCAATTGATAGAGTAATCAATCTCCCAGCTCTGTATACTAAAAGGGCAAAGGCAACCCAGTAGCAATAAACACAACTACTGCAGCCCAGATTTTGGATTCCAAATGACATTCACCACCAAAAGAATCAGGGCTTTTTGGAGAAATGACTAATTCTTCCAGGGCTGGGGCAGGGAGAGTATAAGTTAAGCCAAGAATACTTTGTTGGGACAGATAGCAAGAAAGTGCACATAAACTGATGGGGACATGTCCAAAAAACTCAAGACCTGAGTGAGCAAGGTCCCACTTGCCAAATTTTGGATTATTTGAACATCAAAAAGAATGATGATAGGAACAGACCATACCTATTGAATAAAACAACCAAAAAAAAAAAAACCTGAATCTTTGAGACCACACCTAACAAGCACAACAAACTACAGGGACAGGAAAAAAGAAAAGCTCTTGTATATAAAAGAATAACAATTAATAAAGTTAGAAAGAAAATTAATAGAAAATTGCCATTTTGTAGCTGGGCATGGTGGCACGTGTTTGTAGTCTCAGCTACTCAGAAAGCTGAGATCTGAGGATTGCTTGAGCCCAGGAGTTCAAGACCAGCATGGGCAACAAAGCAAGACCTCATCTCAAAAAAACAAACAGTCATCATTTTGCAACTATCAGTGCACTAATTATTTTAGGCAAAAAATATCAATTTATGCTATGACTACTGAAGGAAAGATTTTGTGGAATATAATATATATAGTCTCCAGGTTTCATTCCACAGATTACTTGCTAAATACAAAGGGGAAAACAGGCACCTTTACAATAGAGAAATCTGGCCAACACCAGCTTGACCAATGACCACACTTAATAGCACGAATAATGGGGGTTGGAGGGCGAGTGGGAGAATGGCATCACCTCCCCCTGATGTGATGCATGACAAGGACACAACACTTATATAGTAGTAGCCATGCCAAAAAGTACATAATCGCACCTAATCTCAAGGAAACAGAAAAACTGAAATTAAGAAACACTGTTGGAAACAACTTTCAATGCCATGAAAGAAAACAGAAAGGCTTAGAGAACTTGTTCTAGAATAAAGGATAAGCAAGAGACGTGGCAACTAAAAGCCATGTTTGATCCTTGATTGAATCTTGGATGCAGAAAAAAAAAAAAAAAGTCCCAGCTATACAGGACATTATTGGGAAAACTGGGCAAATTTGGATAGGAACTATATATTAAACAATAGCATTATATCAATGATAACTTTTCTGAGTGTGATAATTATGTGGGAGACACCTGCTGAAATTTTAGGCGGAAGTGCCTTCATGTCTGCAACTCACTCTGAAATGATACAGCAAAATAAAAACTGTATAAATATGTAAAGAGAATGATAAAGCAAATGTGGTACAATGCTAAGAACTGGTCATTCTAAGTAAAGGGTACATATATAGCATTGTATTCACTGTGCTAATCTTGCAGCCTTTCAGTAGGTTAGAAATTTTTTTTAAATAAAAACTAGGAGATAAAGTAATCCATATTATACTGCAAACTTGCCAAAAATAAAAAATAAAAAATTTTAAAAAACAGAACCAAAACCATTAGTGTTGTTTCACTCTACTGAGAATTAAATCTCAACTCCTCGTGGCCTACAAGGGCCATGTGGCCCCACCCCGCCAGACTCTCCATACTTATCCCCCTGTCCTCCATGCCATCTTCTCCATCCTTGCCTAGCTGGCCTGCCCACAGTCTTAAGAACACACCAACCCTCCTCACCTCTGAGCTCCTCCCTCGGGCCTGGAAGGCTCTTTCCCAAGCTCATGGCCTGGACAGCTTCTTCTCACCTTTAAGATTTCAGCTAAATGGTTGCCCACTTGGATAAACCTTCCCTGGCCACCCTTTCTAAAAGAGCCCCTCCCTTATTTCTAGTAGAGCACTGATCACAATTTGTAGAGCTTTTCCATTTCCTTTGTAATTGGTCACCAGACTGACAGCTCCATGAGGGCAGGACTGGCGTGCACTGCCATGAACTCAGCCTGGCACACACTAAGATGGATAAATGAAAGGACAGGTACACAACAAGTTATAAAAATCACAGAATGACCCAGCTTCTTTAAAGGAGGTAGAAGTAAAGTGCCATGTGCTTGACGAAAAAGGGCACTGGTAGGAGCAAATCTAGTCACAACTTCTATGAAAGAAAACCAGAGGAATATTCTGCAACACAGTGACTTTCCTGTCCGTAACTCAAAATGAGACTGACATTAATTATCCTAACTTGGTTTAGCCCATGCCTTGCCCATTCACCCCTTCCCTGGACCCCCATTTCCAGACCAGCCACACTCCAGCCTCACCTAACCCAAAAATAATCTGGAAAAGTGTTCCAGAGAGAAGCAGGGACCAGAGAAACAGGTTCTAACATGAGCCATATCATAAACAATAAGCCACAGAACTTCAGGACATGTTAAACTCAGGCAATGTGACAGCCACTAATTTTGAAAATCTGATAAAATACTGAAAACACTTTTTAATGCAGGATAAGACTGGAGTACAAACCAACATCATCCCTCTTGCACTACTTCTCCAATCCATTCTCCAAACTGGGGCCAAAAATTTTTCAAGGCATACATTTGCTCATGTCTGCAGGACAAGCAAAGTTAAGTTGGCTGAAAGGCCATTTGTAACCTTTATCATTTTCATCCCTTGCTGCCACCTCCCTTTGTCCGATCCAACCACACTGAAATTCTAATGCCTCGAACTGGCCAGACCCTCCCTCTCTCACACCTGAGAGCTTTAATATCCTTTGTTTCCCTTGCTGGAGATGCTATTTCTCCCTTACCCACGTTTGCTTGGCTGACCCCTACTCACTCATCAAGTCTCAAATTAGAAGTTATTTCCTCCCTTCCTCCCCTGGGGAGCCAGGATTCTTTATTGTAGAGCACCTGTACTTTCCCTATCATAACGATTATCCCTATGTCATTCAGGTCTGTTTATCTTCATCTGCTAACTTCACAGGGAGAGACATCAGTCTACCCTATTCTCCTGCTGTTTCCCTAAAATCCAGCAGAACATGTGGCAGTCAGTGTGTTGTCATAGACATAAGTGCTATCTAACAAATATGTCCATTTTGTCCGTCAGACACACAGTAGGAATACACACTTCTGTTTCTTTAAAGTTAGGTGAGACCATTCAGCTTGCCCTGACAAAGAAGTCTGAGTGGACAATATATCTGCCATTTGTAGGCAGGAGCCTCAAGAGCCAGTGCATGACGCCCACTCTCTCTCCCTCCGCCATGGTGACTGGCAATGATTAGCAGGGTCAGGGGGTGAGGATGAGCTAACTCACGACAGAGGCCTGTGTCCCTAAATCCCTGTGACAAGCAGGAACCCCTGCTGACAATATCCCCCCACTGACTACACTGGACCTGCAGTATAAATTAAAAAACAAACTTGGTAAATTACTTCAGCACCAACTAGCACATCTTAACTGATAACGTATGTGTTTAACTATTGAATAAAACTTAATTCAAATAGCCTAATATTAGCATTAGATTAAAAATCATCTGAAAACCTAAATATCATTCAATAGGGGACTGGTCAAATAAGTTGCGCTTTCTGTACATGGCGGAATACTATGTAGACATAAGTAATGAGGTAGCTCTTTGTGTCATGGTCTCCAATACGTTCTGTCAAGAGGGAAAACCAGGCAATGTGCATGTCAATGAGTGTGTGTTTGCATAACAGAATTTTCAACAGAAGTGTTGATCAAGGAACCAAGGTAGGATGGATAATAGATTCCAGTGCAATTTCTGGGACAAACCACAGACAGAAATTTCTAAATAGACTATGAGAATGAGTTATAAGACCATAAATCCCTCACCCAAAATGAGGATGTAATAGAGTCTATAATGAGATCTTGGAGAGGACTGTTGTCACTTCCCTTCCCTCAGTCAAGAGAGAAGCGCTTCTTGGGACCACTCAGAGACTTGATATGAGCCCCCTACCATGTGGGCAGTGGGTAGAGGGTGCAGTAGACTGCTGTCTGATTCCTTCATAGAAGGGGTAAAAGAGCAGAGACTGGCTGGCTAGTGGCTCTAATGGAGGCAGGAAGGGGAAGCTGCTATGTGGAGCTTGGGCTGCCCACCCAGAGTGCAGTGGGGCAAAGAATACGTGAGCTTTCACATAGACTATGCGTGTGAGAATCTGCACTGGTTTGCTTTAGATAATGTCTGAGACGGCTGTGGAGCAGAAGGAAGCTGGAGGTGGAAGGAGTTGGCCAACGTGCAGGGGAGAGACGCGGCCACTCTCCTCCAGGAAACCGCCGGAGAGACAGGGCTGGCAAGAGGAACGGGGTCTCTGAGAGTGCGTGAAGGCAGCTCGCCAGAGTCAGCCAGGAATGCATGCCATGCTCTGAAGCCCAAGGCCAGCTTACCACCGTGCCAGTCAACAAAGACCGTCCCTGCTCTCCAGTGCTAAGGGCATCAGAAACACCAGCCAGTGCGTGAGGCAAGAGGAGAGCAAGAGAGAGACCATGTCATCCTCATACCCCTTCCTGCCTGTGGACGTGACTGAATGAGTGAAGCTTTGATTATTCTATGGGGGAGAAATCTCAAGAAGCCCTAAGAAAAGTGGGAGTGGGGCAGGAGACATAAATTTAACCACCAGAAAAATCTGTCACAAAATTGTGAACCGAAAGAAAAAACAGTCCCATTTTTGGAAGGTGTCCCGGGGGCCAATGTCCCAGCACAGGCAGGTGCTGGTTCTTTTGTCACAGACACAAAAACACAACCTGGGAACACAGATCCTGCCCACAGATGTGCACATGTCTAATGGCAGAAGAAGAGGATAAATGGGAGGAATTTTGCAGAAAGGTGGCAATCGTCACTCAAAGGAGGTACCAACGTGAAAACACTGAAGAAGATGATCCTAGCTACAGAGGAGGGCTATTCCTAGCAAATGTGCTTATGCCAGGAAAGCAGAGCCCTCAGCCGAGCCGAGCCAAGCTCTTTGCACACACAGGCCAAAGAGCCATCTGGAGCAGGAAAATTTTAAGGCCAACTGCATGGGATGGCATTGAGCCCAAATCTAGAAGGACTGGGTATGCACTTCCTTTGGAGGCCCAGGTATGCTTTTTAAGTATCCCCATACTGCAGGCTCTTCACCTGGAACCCCACTCTGCTGCAGGCAGGTGAGGGCAGGAGGCAGGAAGTCAGAAGTTCAAGTGAATTATGGGAAAGCACAAAAAATCAGGCATTTCAATGAGAGAATAAATAAGGCTTCCAGAAGAGGAAGGACCAGAAAACAAGGTTCTGGGAGTCAAAGGAAAGAAGGAAAGCATAGTCCATGTGATTGAATATCAGAGAAAGCCTTTCCTACAAAGAAAGTGAATATGAATGCTAGGACTGATGAAGATGAGAGGCAACCTTTTAGGAAGAGCAACATGCCAAGCAGTCCAACAAAATAACAACAATCAAGTGGAATGGGCCAGGTCTGCTATGTAAGGTTGTGCAGGATGCTGACCTCCAGCTGACAGGGTCAAATGGACCAGGAACGAGTACACCTCTTTGGCCAGGCCACCTTACCGTAATTTACACAAAGGCATCTTACATGTTAGAAGTGGGGGCAGAAGGAAGGGTGTTCAAAGAAACGCAAGACCTTAAGATCCTAGTCTCAAACCTCGACATCCAGTTGCACCATCATTGCTTAGACCTCAGTAAACCCTGCTTCCTGGGTTAGGAGTGAGATAGAGAGGGGAATGTGATCCAAGATATCTAGTGAGCGCAGCCACAACCAGAGCTCCCATGGCAACTTTCTTTAAAATGCATTGCATTTAAGTTTCTATCAAAATGTCATTTATTTATTTATCTATTTATTTATTCATTTATTTTAAAGACAGGGTTTCACTCTGTTGCCCACACTGGAGTGTAGTTGTGCAATCATAGCCCACTGCAGCAAAGAACTCCTGGGGTGCTCAAGTGATCCTCCTCCCTTAGCCTCCCGACTAGCTGGAATTGCAGGTATGTGCTACTACACTCAGCTAATTTTTCTTATTTTTCGTAGAGATGGGGTCTCGCTCTTGCTCAGGCTGGTCTCACACTCCTGGCTTCAAGTGATCCTCCCCAACTTGGCCTCCCAAAGCACTGGGGTTACGTGAGCCACTGTGCCCAGCCAAAATGTCACTTATTATGCAAGGTGAAGTATTTAGGAAGAAACAGAGTGATGCATGCAGTTTATTTTGATATGCCTCAAGAAAATAAAAGTGGAATTAGGGATCCGTAGAAGGATGAACAAATGGGTAGATATGTGATAAAGCAAGTATAGTAAAATGTCAATGGGGCATTGTAAATGGGGCATATAGTAAAATGTCAATCCAAATGGTGGTTATATGGCTGCATATGGTAAAATGATTTCAATATGTTTTAAATTTTTTCATAATAAAATGTTTGGAAAATATTGTTCAAAAAAAGAAAGAAAAGAAATGCAAGATCTAAGGAAAGATAATGATGTACCCAAACAGGAAGTGGCTACAGACGATAATAGAAAAGTCACCAACTAGCTGTAATAATAGCAGCTAGTACATGTTGACTGCTCACTATCTGCCTAGTCCCATGCTAGCACTTGATAGATAATCTCATTTAGTTAGAATTATAGCAATTAGAAATGATGTGGTTCTTGCCAAAGAAAGTCTCTAAGGCTAAATTTTGAAAAGCAGAAATGGAAACAGAGCGTGTCTGGCTGAAATGAAAAGAAAGGAAAGGAAACATAAAGCTACAGTTATAAAACAAAAGACAAGCTTTCTGTCTGCAACTGAGGAAAGGGCTGCCCGTCCTAACAGTATTAGTCAGACCTGAAAAATCACACATAATATTGCCCTGCATGGGGTTGTGAAGGATGTGAAGTTTCCACCCTATTCTTTCTACAACTCACCTCTTCTTCTCTACTGGAGCTGACCATAATGTCATGGGCTTAAGCATAATTGCACTTTTATGTGGGTCTACTGTTTCACCAAGTTCAGATTGCTCTTACGTGTACCAAGTAAGGCAGCACAGTGTCATGGAAAGGCCAAAGACTCGGATATGACAGGACCTTGCTAAAATTCTGAATTTTATCACTTACTGTCTAGATGACCTTGGGCAGGTATTGTATTCTCTGTGGACCTCAACTGCTAAACCTACAAAATGAAAGTAGTTATCCCCATTTTATAGATGATAAAACTGAGGTCTGGAGAAGTGAGGTGACTTGCACAAGACCACACAATTGATAAGAGGAAAAACAGGAATAATGTCTTTTGACACGAGGCTAGTGCTCTCAGAACCTGTACGAGGCCAGAATCATGCTCACACGCTCCTGTTGTAAAGTTCTATCCTAACTTTCCATGAGTTGTCATCTCAAAAGACCAAAGACAAAACATGTATAATAAATGAAAGTTTAAACATCTCTCAAGACAAATCATCTTTTGGTTAATAAGGAATCAAAGTAAAACTCTTTCCAAATTATCCAAATTGGCTTACAGTTTTTATTTGGACATTTCTGACATTTCTCATAAATATATAGCTTATAAATGCTAATAACTACTTATCACATCGTCACCCAGATGTAAGTAAATTCTAAGGCTTAGAAATAAGTTTGCCTCAGTAATTAATAATAAAAACTTTTATTTAAATATTCAAGGTATCTGTTAAACTAAAAAGTGGATCCTTTCAACAGTGAAACTTTCTTGATTAAACATATTTAAACTGAAATTGTGCAAAAACCAGAAAAGCTCAAGAAATGTTAAATAACAGAATGTTGAATAAGCCCCTGCCATGAGTGAGCAGTAAGTATCTTTTTTGGACCAAGTTCCTATTAGTAAAATAAAATGAAAAATATATTACTAATCATAGACAATACTGACTGAAGTGCAGAGGAATATACTTAAGCATGGAGACCTAGAGAACAGAGGCTTCAGTTGGGGGAGGAGGCCTTTTATTTCTAAGAGCACTTTCAGAGACCAGAACAAGAAAATAACCTGCCATTTTTTTTAATCAAACAGGCTATCTATGAAAAAGTAGCATAACAATAAATGCACTCACATATAATTATTCTATAAAAGTTAAAGGCACACTGGCATAGAGACATAAAAATTTTGGTATATCTGTCTTGGCTTTTAAAAAAAAGTCTAATATGAGAGTAAAATTATTTAAGGTACCAGTTTTTCACTTTCTAAAGTCTTGAGATTTAGCCAACAATTACGTTTACATATCATTAAAAAGAAAGTTAACTAAGGATGATTTCCTATTTATAAATATAAGACAGAAATCAAGCTACTCAATAAAACATAATTAGTAGAAATTAAGGGCTCTGAACATATATACACATCAAATCTTATGCAGAGTTTTGTAAAAATGAGCCCATATGCATAGAAAAAATATCTATAGAAACATATATTAAATGTCAATGTGCTTGTTGCTAAAGAGTAGGATTACAAGTGTTATATATATTGTTTTCATTATCAGGAAACATTCAAAATGTGTAGTAAGGTAGATAATGTGATGCTGGTTGAAACAGAAAGAGACATCCTAGTTTATTATATATGAGATCAATGTTAACCAAATTCCAGGCACTCTGCCAGGTACAACAAGGAAAACCAAGATGAACAAACAAAATAAAAATCCATGTCCTCAAAAAGCTCATGATTTGGGGAAGAAGTAAAATGCATGTTCCAACAACGAAGTACAAAGCAGAAATCAAAAGTGCTATAGAATATTATAATACTAATAGTAAATATAAAATAGTATATTTTAGACTATAGAATATTATAATACTAATAGTAAATATAGAATAGTATAAGGGCAAGGGAGAAGAGAATTAATTCTAGCTAAATGGAATCAGGGAAGCCTAGACAGAGATGGTCATTCCACTGGGTTTTGAAGGATGGAGAGATTTGGGAAGATGAGGCTGGTGGGGGTGTGGGGAAAGGCTAATTCTTACCAAGCATTTTATATGCACCAAGCACTGAAAAGTACTTTAATCTATTAATTTATCCAGTCCTCCTATTCACCCTATAAGAGAGACACTATAATTATCCCTGCTTTACAAACAAGGAAGCTGAAGCTTTCTCAAACTCACACACTAAGAAGCAGCAGAATTGGAACCCAGACCTGTGTTCTATCACCTCCATTTTTAACAATAAGAAAGCTAAGGTTTAGAAAAGTCCAGCATCAAGCCAAATGGCTAATAAGGAGAAGAACAGAACTGTAAAGCCAGGCCTGAGTCCAATCCTAGGTCAAGCCAGATATATGGCTTTATAAGTATTATCTCACTTAACCTCCAAAACAATCTTGTACATCTGGTACTGTTATTTTTACCATTTTACAGATGAGAAAATGAAAATCAGATATGATTTTCCCAAGGTCACAGCGCTGGTAAGGGGTGGACCCAAAATTTAACTGAAGCAGGCTGACTTCTGACCCTTTGGATAAACTGCCAAAAAGAGAGTAAAATAGCACCAAATCCTGGACAATCACAAATGTCAAACTCGGAATCCATCAGCCATGTAAACTCATTGAAGAGTTTTGCTGTGGAGCACAAATAATGTTTTAGGAATAAAGCCCAGCAACGGACATGTCAAAATTAGATTCTTGGCATATAAAGTTTAACAAGTCATGGAACACTTTACCTGCACAGCTTTTCAAATAAGGTTAACCACAGTTTCAATTAGGTACACTTTACCTCGGAAGGTCATATATACAGTTATTCAGCAAGCACTCAATATAAAATGTCATACCACAACTAGATGCTGCAATACGTTGTTTAGCATAAAGTACATTAGATTTATCCATTACTGTATCTTCCTACAGATTTCCATACATAGTGGTGTGAAAATTGCAAGGGAAGTAAATGAACCTGCCGCCTTCTCAAAGCAAAACAGGAAGGGAGGAGAGGGGGGGAAAAAGACCAACACCTAAAATAGGTTTGCGTTTTACATTTCGCTTTGCCTTTTCGCTATCGCCTACGATATTTTATACCAAACATTATCCCAAGCTAACCAGCCACGCGGCCTAGGGCCGTCCACCTACGAAATAGGTTCGAGCAACATTCCCCAGCGACCAGCGGAGTCTGACTCATCCTGACATCCGGCATCAATTCTTCCTGAGTCCCAGAGCTCCCAAAGTCCTTTCCACTTCTTGTTTTCCCAGTGACTCCTCGGTGCCCTCCTCCGCGGCACGTCCTCCGTCCCAAACGCCTGAAGCCTTTCTCCCTCCCACCTCTCAAGAATCGCGGCCAAGCCTTTCCATCCCGAGGGTGACCTTAGGTCTTGCAGGGTCCCTCCCCGCCCTCTCCCCTCCACCCCGCCCCGCAGCTCCCCCGGGGCTCGGCCCTGCTCCCCCCTCACCAGGTGCAGGGCCAGGGGCAGCAGCAGCAGGAACAGCCACAGGTAGAGGTGGCAGCTGTTGGTGAACTTGCTGTGCTCCGGGTCGTGGTACCAGCCGCCCGTGAGCGCGGCCCACACGCCCTGACGGAGCAGCCGCAGCACCTGGGACACCATCCCCGCGGCGCCCCGCGCGCCCCCGGCGCCCTCGGGTCTAACACCCGCGCCCCCGCGCGGCGCCCCCTCCGCCGCCGCCGCCGCCGCCGCCCCCGCCCCCGCCGCCCCCTTCCACCCCGCGACTGGAGCCGGAGCCGCTTCTCCGCCCGGACCCGCGCACCGCGGCGCCGGAGCCGGCTGCTGCCGCCGGGCGGGTGGGCGCCATGTCCGAGGGAGGAAGGATTTTCCCAGCGTGCTCAGCGGCGGCTGCTCGGAGGATGCTCGCGAGGCTCCGCCCAGCGCCCGTCACCCGGCGCCCCGCCGCCTGCTGCGCTGGAGGGCCGCGAGCATGACTCGAGTCTCTCCTGCAGCTCTTTTTTTTGCCTCTGCCCTCTCCCCTTCCCCCTGGCCTTTCTAACAGGGGGCGTGAAAGGCTGAAAAATCAAGGGCGTCCTCTTGCAGAAGGGACTGACCTGGACATGTTCCTCGGCCTTGGCCTTTTTTGCACTGAAAGATTTACGAAACTCCAGGTCCTGTCGCACAGTGTTCAGAGTAATTCATTCTCCCCAGCACTGCCCGTACACCTTCATTCTCCTCAACTGAGGGCTGACCCCAGACGTTCTAATTAGTCTAAGCTCTGCCTAATCCTTTGGCACCGACCTTTTGTCCTCCCTGGCTTTTTCTCCCTCACCACCCTGTTTGTTGTCCAACTTGATGGATAAAGAAGATAATTGTCTTCCTGATAGGATTTCAGGAGCCTCAGTTAGGCTCCTTTCCTTTTTATTCATTTCCTGGCACTTAATCCCAGGCATTAATCAACTGTTTAGAATGTTAGTCTAAGTCTTTTCGAGTGGTCTAGATAGGAAGATCCACTAGAAAAAGACATTAAACTAATAATCTTTAAGCTATTCTATATATTATCATTTACAGTAGATACACTTCAGGTTCTCTTTTGAAAGCAGGTTTTGGAAAGGGAGGAAATAAAAGGGAAGTCGTCTTCCTTTGGGATAGGCAGAGGGAGCCCTGTGTGAGTTAGGACCTTGGGACAGAACAAAGATTAGAAGGTTCCATGGGCCTCAAACATGACTTCCCTGCATTGTGCTTTCCTGGTCTGTCCCAAACACATCGTGCTTCTCTGATATGTGCACCTGCCTATGCCCTGGCCAGGTTCTGGTCCACAGCAGTATTCCCTCTTGACTTCCTTAGCCAGGCCCAGTAAAGGCATGCCAGCCTTCCCATGCTGAAAAGAGAGGAGAGGGCCATTCTGAGGAGAGGAGCCAGGACATGAAAGGCCACTGGGTTACAGCAAAAGCCTCAGCATGGGGTGTGTGCCTTTAGCCTTAACTGCTCTTCATTTACTTACTCTGAATTCATCAGGAGGAATGACTAACCAAAATATAACATGGATGCTTGCTATACTGGAAGAGTAATTTTCTCAAAGACACAGTGGATGTTAGTCTGTATATCTCCTCAATGCTTGAAATCTACCAAGTACCCTACAAATGTTTAGTAAGTGAATCAATCAATCAACTCCACCCTACAGATTCGCACTAAAGGGTCACCTTCATATGCATGGACACAGGCAGAAAGGCCATGTGACAGGTCTGTTCCTACAATGATGTTGTGCCCTTGTTCATTTATCCTGATTCATCAAATATCTATTGATCATTTGTCCTGATTTGTCAAATATCTTCTGTGTGCCAGGCATTTTGTTGAAAACTGAAAAAGCAAATATAAATAAAATATAGTCTCTACCATGATGGAGTCAACAATCCATAAGAAGAGCCAGGAAAATCAATAGTCTTGCCACAAAAAGTGCTGCATGCTATAATAGGAATGGATGTATGTATCCAGATATATGGAAGAGTTGGGGTGCTGAAGGGGAGACACATGTAAGTCTATGAAGGAGGGGTGGTGTGAATGAGCCCCAAGAACTGGGACATAAGGCTAAATATTAGCTCTCCAGGCACATAAATGTGAGTAGCTTTTACATGTATAGGCAGATACATGTGTAGAAAGAGAAACATGGTAATATGGGGGAAATGTGCCTAGAAAATTGGACTGGAAGGGAGAAAAACTTAACAAGATAAGCAGAAGTCAGTTTTCTGAGCCCTACAAAGTTCTTCAGATCTAATTCTAGGCAATGGGCAGGCACTGAAGGCTAAAGCATGGACATGCTATGATCAGTAGTACAAGGGGAAATACGGAACACCTGAACCAGCAGGAAGGGACAGAAAGTTGAGGGATTAGATATGATTTAAAGCTTAAAGACCTATTCGACATGGAGGTAAAGGAAGAAGGTACCTATTGACTCTCCTTCTTGGGTTAGAGTGACTATGCTGTAAAATAATCAAGTTGTGAAATACAGGGAAAAAAAAATCACTATACCAAATTTGAGTTGCTTGGGGACTTTTCAGGGCAGTAAGAAGAGTATGGTTCTGGAGCTTGAGAGAGGTGTCTGAAGTAGAGAAACAGCTGGGAGAGCTCAGCAGATAGTCCCATGAAAGGGTAGGGCAAAGTCCTGGAAAAGAATGTAGAATAAGGTAGTCAAGAGGACTGTAGATTACAATGATTAAATACACAGGGAAGAGGAAAAGAGGGAAGAGAATAGGAGAACAAGTGAGTCTAACATTACCAAATAAATGAAGAAACAGCAATTCAAGAAAGAAGTGGTTAATAGTGTCAAGAGCCATACAAAAGGCCAAGTACAAAGCCTAAAGGTTGTCATTAGGACCTACCTATTAGAGGAGACCTAATATGGCACAGCCACAGCCACTTCGAGGACTAAAGATGATGAAATGGGCAGATGCCTAATTGCATTGCATTAAGAAGATGAATGTGTAGTAGATAAGTAGAGGCAGGCAAAGTTAAGTAACTCCTTAGATGAGCCTAGTCATGGAGGTGAGTGTGACCTAAATGCAGGTGCCTGGTCAAGGAAATATTTGTTTTGACTAATTGGCTCTTAATATTAAAAATTAAGGGCCGGGTGCGGTGGCTCACGCCTATAATCCTAGCACTCTGGGAGGCCAAGATGGGCGTATTACTCGAGGTCAGGAGTTCGAAACCAGCCTTAGCAAGAGTGAGACCCCGTCTCTACCATAAATAGAAAGAAATTAATTGGCCAACTAAAATATAGAGGAAAAATTAGCATGGTGGCGCATGCCTGTAGTCCCAGCTACTCGGGAGGCTGAGGCAGGAGAATCGCTTGAATCCAGGAGTTTGAGGTTGCTGTGAGCTAGGCTGACGCCATGGCACTCACTCTAGCCTGGGCAACAAAGTGAGACTCTGTCTCAAAAAAACAAAATTAAGCATGCTGCTTCTTCACTACTCTGTTTTCCTGGCCTGGTCTTAATCCACTATCCTGGCTTTAACTATAATGCACACGTTGATGACTCTGAAATCTCTATATTCAACCCTGATCTTTGTCCTGAACTTCTGATTTATATCCACTTGAGTGCCACCTCCCTACCCCCAGGACCTCAACACATTCAAACACATACTCATTGGTGTCTCCTTTACTGCCGTTCCTCCATAGGAACATATTTTGATCTTAGCTGATAAAACCACAATCCACCCAGTCACTGAGAACCAGGAGCTATCCTAGATTCCTCCTCTTTCTCATCCTCCTCTCCAGTCCTATCAATTTTACTTCCAAGTAATTATTAACTACATATGCTTGCTCTATTCCTACTACCACTGCTTCAGGTCAAGTCCTACGGATTTTTTCCTTGAACTGTCACAGTGGTTTCCCAATTAATTTTCATATCTCCAACTTAACCCTTTCTATCGATTATGGTCCAGCCAGAAAAGAAGGAGCCACTCTGGCTTTCAAACAGAGATCATAGCACAAAGGAAATGAAAAATCTGAAAAAGCAAACAAGGAGTAATAAACCACCTTGTTTACAGATCAGCAAAAGTATGAAGCAGCACCTGCCTCTCCTAGGACTGCAAGAACAGTGGGAGGAGGCAGTGTTGTCAGAACCTGGAAGCCTGGGATCACCAGCAGAAGACAGATCCATAGCAGGGCAGTCCGGGGAGTTGGAGGCTAGAAGACATGTAACTGCCACAGGTGATACCACAGAAAGGAAACAGGGTAGGTGCAATAGGGAATATGCTGAAGGGAGAAGCAAACATGAATACCTGGGCAGCTTCTTTCCTCCAGCCTTCCAGTCTTCTACCTGTCTCCTCCATTGGCTAAGTCACGGTACAAGGGAGCTTGGAAAATGTAGTTAGCCATGACACTGATCAGAGCAGGTAAAAGGGAAGCCATAAGTGATCTATATAAAATGGAAACCCAAGCCATTCACTGTGGCTCACACCTGTAATCCCAGCATTTTGGAAGGCCAAGAGGTGGGAAGACCACTTGACGCCAGGAGTTCAAGACCAGCCTGAGCAACATAGCAAGACCCCGTCTCAACAAAGAATAGAAAAATTAGCTGGGTGTGGTGCATGTGCCCGTAGTCCCAGCTGCTCAGGAGGCTAATTCCAGAGGATCACTTGAGCCCAGCAATTTAAGGTTGCAGTGAGCTATGATGACAGCACTACACTCAAGCCCAGGCAACAAAGTGAGACCCTATCTCAAAAAAAAGTAAACTCAACCTGATTACATCCTTCTTAAAATTATTTACATCACAATCAGAAAAAAAAACAAACAGTCCAAGTGCCAAGTGCCCGCTAAGTCCTTGAAAACACCTAATCTCTCCAACCCCATCTCTGGAAACCCGCACTGTCTGCATTCCTTTGTACACCCCATGTTTCTTCATGCCTCTGCACCTTTGCTGATGCTGTTCCCTCGACAGCTCAACTTACCCGCACACACTCCCATAAACTGGCGAGATTTTGATTGGGATAGTATTGACTCTAGTAACCAATTTGGAGAGATCTGACATCTTTTCAGCATTGAGCCTTTCTGTAGTGAACATGAT
Organism: Mirza zaza; assembly: GCA_008750895.1. Lineage (NCBI taxonomy): Eukaryota > Metazoa > Chordata > Mammalia > Primates > Cheirogaleidae > Mirza > Mirza zaza. The sequence goes on from VSMD01041143.1 coordinate 19,663, forward strand.
GTGTCCTTCCTTTGTCAAGATCTCACCATAACATTTTATCTTGTTCTATGTGGAATTCTTGCACATCATTTCCTGGCACCCACTATGGGCCATGATCCAATTGGCTAGGGATGAGAGAAGCTATGTGAAAGCTGAAATGTCATAGAAATGGGAATAATTTGGATTGAAATGCTGAAATAATATGGGAACTGAAACAGCACTGCTTCATGGCCAGAGATATATCCAGGCTTCACTTGATTGGGAATTGCTTACTAAGTAAAGTATGTTTGCTTTAGTAGCCTCTAGTGTGGGCAGTATGCCTGGGGAGAGGAGGGTAGTGACTCGGCTATGTTTGAATCACCACGACATAAACAGTAGGGTTGGGATGGAGTAAAAGAGCTTTGCAAGGCAGTAAAATCACCGCATGTGCTTAGCTTCCTGAGGCCTCCTTCACTACTTTTCTCTGTCAACTGCAACTCCAAATAGACACAGACAGACCTTTTATGACTCTTGCAGCAGAGGATGAAATATGGCCCTGTCAAAGAGCAGACCCTAATGAGCAAATGAAGTAGTCAAGAGTCTTGGACAAGAAACAGCTGATACAAGTATCCACTCCAGCCTCTTATCTTTATGCGTCCTGCCCACTGAGATGAGAAACGAGGTAATTTTGCTGCTCAAGGATCTATATTGCTCAAAAGAGAGCCCCCATCTGCCAGTCTGCTCTTAGCCCAGGGGCACCCATGAGTAAGTAGCTGGACCAAATGGCCCATTCTTTCTCACTAACTTTATTCTGGGTGAAATAACCTTTGTACCCAGAGAGCTCTGAGTCTGAGTAAGTGGGAGAAGTCATATCTGCTAGAGAAATGAAATAGTGATTTATAAAATTTCTCACAAATGTATGCTAGCTATGAATCTCCATATATCTAGAGACCTTCATTTATAAGTACAAGCAAAAAATCAAAACTTGAAAACTGTTAAAAGAATTAAAAGTTCAAAAGCTAAGCACTCTAAGAGAATGGCTCCCACTAAAATAGAACACATGAAAAAAATTAGAAAGGTCCTTAAAAATTATAATTAATATTCTCCAAGACATTTGAGGGAGTAATGCATTGATGAAAATAATAGGCTATTATTAAAGAAGAGTACTTGGAAAGTAGAAGAGAATTTTGACTATGAACAGAGGTTATGATTATCATGCACATGCTTTCAGAATATAGAGCAGGAAAAATACTTCCCAACTCATTCTATAAGGCAAGTATTATCCTGATATCAAAACAGATGAAGACATGATAAGAAAACCACAGACCATTTATTATTCCTCCTTAACAAAAGCAACACTCCTTAACAAAACATTAGCTATCTGAATCCAACAAGAAATAAAAAGGATTATATACCATGACCAAATAGGATTCACCCCAGGAATTCAAGGTTGGCTTAACATTCAAAACTCTACATGATGGAGGGGACCACAAATGCCTGATACGCTCTTGCATATCCTTTCTAACAGCTACTAGAAAATATGCTTCATCAAAAGGAGTGAATATGCTAAGGAAGAGAAAGCCATTGAACCAAGGGAACAAGCTATTGGAGAAAAGAGAAAGAGAAAATAAAAAGAATCCCTTGGGTAACAGCTCACAAAGTAGCAGGCTTAGAGAATAACCAATCCAGATAAAGTATAAAGATGGATTTTGAATACAATGTCTTCAATAATTTCAAGTCTATTTGAATATTTTACTGTTTCATCTTTTTGCTAAATACATTTGTCCTAGGAATTTGTTCATCTAAATATTTTACTGGATTGGTACAAAGTTGTTCATAGTATGCTCCTGTAATTTTTTAAATCTCTGTAAGATATGCAGTGATGTGTACCTTTTCATCTTAAAATTGGTAATTTGTACTTTCTCATTGTTTCATCATCACTCATCAGGGATTTACCAATTTTTAGCATTTTCAAAGAAAAAGTTTCAGCTTTGTGATCTTCTCTATCAAATGTTTGTTTTCTATTTTGTTAATTTATTTTCTTATCTTTATGCTTTTCTCTCTTCTAATGTGTCTGACCTTAATTTATTCTTTTTTTCTTCACTTCTTGAGGTGAAGGTTTCATATTTATTTTCTGCCTTCACCTGCATCACATACATACAGTTAAACCTATACATTTTCCTCAACATATGACATAAGTTGCATTCTTCAAATTGGATATATTTTATTATTGTTCAGTTTTTAAAAATATTCCTAATTTCCATTGGGATTCCTTTGACCCATGAGTTATTTAAAAGTATGCTGCCTTCACATATGTATGTGTAGGTACTTATGAGCATTTTCTAATAATCTATCATTCCTCATTTAATTCCAGAGAACGTACTCTGAGTGATTGTTAGACTTGATTTATGGCAAAGAATATGGTTAATTGAGGAAATGTTTGTGTGTGTTTTAAAAGAATGGTTTATCTGCACTCTAAAGGTGCAGTATTCTATAAACATCCAATGATTAAATCTATTAATCATTTATTCAAATATTCTTCATCCTTATTGATTTTTTTGTCTGCTTTTCTATCAGTTAATGATGGGGGTATAACTATCTTTTTAAGTTTTGTCAAATAAACACACACATTTTGCAAAGTATTTATACAATGTACCATATTCTTTGACATAAATCAAACCTCAATTAATTTCAAATAATTAAAATCATTTAGAGTTTAGAGTATTTTCTCTATAATTAAATAAGAAACCAAGTATTATAAAATCATATCTATAAGTATATATACATTATATATACACATCATATCAAGTGCATTCAAATTAAATTTTTATTTATTCCAGAAGAATTGAACCTTTTATAATCATGTGGAGTCTTTCTGATAATTTCTTTTTTTTAAATTCAATTCTGTCTGTTATTAACACAGTCACACCAGGGTTCTTTTGTTCAGTGTTTGTATGGTATATCTTTTTGCATCATTTTACTTCCAACATTTTTATATCCTTATGTTCTAGTTCTTTTTCTTATGAATATAGTTGAGTTTTGATTTTTATTTAGTCTGATAATCTTAGATTTTTAATTAGAATATTTAGTCCGTTAAACTTAATACAGTTATTGTCATAATTCTTGATTTAATCATATCATCTCACAAATGATTTCCAACTTATCATGCTTTTTCTTTGCTCTCTCTTGGCTTCCTTTGGATGGATTACTTTTTATTATTCAATTTTCCTTATATCAGATTGAAAGTCTTCAACCCTTAAAACTTTTTAAAGGCGTCAGAAACATAAAGTGATATATTTCTAATGGACATAGACTTATACAGTAGACAGGATGATGTCAGCATATGGGTCACATGAGGAATGGCTCAGAGGAGTACAGGCATGGAGTAGCACTCTATTGTGTGGGAGTTGGAAGTGATGTAAAGATTATTGATACTGACATGGGGATCTCACCGCAGGAAGAATTTGGAGGGAGCAGAGAAAAGGTAGGCTAGTCCTCAGTCAACAGGCATAAAGCAGTATGGAAAAGATAACCAGACTGTGCTAAAGAGAAACCCTAATATGTAATATACTAACCTTTTTCGCCAAGATAATTTGATATTTTCCCAAATGTGCTTAGCTCTACCCTACCTAGGAGTAAACATAAAAATAACACATTTTGGCTCTTTTAAGCACATATTATAATCCACACAGTCAAGTCAGAGGTAGAAAAACACCAGTTATTAGAAGATGAAGGAGTAAAGGGAGAAAGTGGAGGAGAAAGAGGGAGAGCAGAAGAGAAAGAAGAGAAAAAAGAAAAGAAAAAGCAGAGTGGCCTTTACTTATTTGTAGCACTAGGTGGCACTAGAACATTGCGTAAGTTACAGTACATTATAGGTATTACAAAGCTAGGAAGGACTTTAAACAGTGAGTTCAATACTTAGGAAAGCTTATCCCCCCAAAATGACAGTTTGTTCACAACTTATAAAGCTCAGTGTATATTGTGTGTATGTTTTGTGGGTGACTATTATTATTTCTTTAGGGGGTTACTTTTTCTTAACCTTCTACACAAATTAGTGTCCCTGAAGAACACTATAGAAATAATGAAACCCAAGGAATATTGGGAGTTATAATTAAAGAACTTTTCCAGAAATAAAAGAGAATTTTACCTTACCTAAACACTAAAAGGATCCATCACGTCCCACCCTCAAAATGACCCCCCAAAACCATAAAATAACATTAAGATAGATGCTACTGCAATTGCCTTCTGTAATCATAGAGTAAGGACCTTGGTATATTCACTCACCCATAAAAACAATAAAAATACAGGCAAAGCAACTAAAATCAGCCATTTCAGAACTCTGGAAATTAACCAAAGCCCAAGGTCAAACTGAAAATCATGTATCCAAGAGAATCTGTTGAACAATGGTGGTCTATGATGGGGGTTATTCTCAATTCTGCTTCCTCCCAAACTCAGTGGCCTGCCTTACAGTAATATAAAAGGGTGTCCTTTAGGTCTCAAGGAAAGGACACAAAACAATACCTCAAATCCAGAGAAATAAAGGTAATTAAATAAGAAAGGCACCAGTAAAGGTAACTACACAGGTAAATATAAAAACGGTACAAACATATTTGGTATATAACTACTTTATTCTCAAATCTGTTTTAAAAAACAAATGCATAGAGTAAGAATTACAACACGGTGTGGAAGGACTGTGTATAAAGATATAATTTGTATAAAAAGACTAGCACAAAGGCTGTGGGAGGAAATAGTTACATTAGAGCCAAGTTTTTGTATAATATTGAAATTGTTAGTATTAATATTAACATGAAATATATTGTTTGCAAATGTTGATTGCAATCCCCAGGGCAATCCCTAAGAAATAAAAATTTAAAATCCAGTAAAAGAAATAAAAAAGCAATCAAATAGGTACACTAAAAAACATCCACTGAGCAGTAGAGAAGGTAGTATTAGAGGAACAGAGGAACAAAAGAGAGATGACATATAAGAACAAAGGTCAAACGGCAAGATATAAATTCTATCTTATTAATTACATTAAATGCAAATGAGTCAAATACAAAAATCAAAATATTGCCAGAACAGATTAAAAAGCATGAATGAATGTTATGTTGCTAGAAAAGACATTATCTTAGACTAAAAGATACAAATCAGTGGAAAGCAAAAGGGTGGAAATAGATATATCACACAAAGTTGGAGTGACTATACTAATATCAGACAAAATGGACTTTGAAACAAAAGTTTTTGCTAAGAAAAGAAGAGCATTTTATTATGATAAAAGGGCTAATTCATTAGGAAAGAAAAATAATTATAAATGTATATATACCCAACAATAGAACCCAAAACACAAAGAAAACAAAAAGTGACAGAATTAAAGGGAAAAATGCATAATTCAACAATAATAGTTGGAGACATCAATATCCCCACTTTCAGTAATAGGTAGAACAACCAGACAGATCAACACGGACATAGAAGTCTTGAGCAATGACATGTTGTAAGTATCCTAATCAGTCATGTTGTAAATGTCTTATTCCCATTCAAAATTTGATTTGGATGTCAAGACTGATGACACTGCACAAACACAATGAGGGTATTAAAAAGTTTACTATTTACATAATGAGTTGATCCAGAGAAAGCAGGGTAAGACTCCCAAGCAAGTCCAAAAGGGGCTTGACAGAGTACAGAAACATTTTTATTGGGTTAAGAAGCATACACTTTAAATGGTTAAATTGTATGGTATGTGAATTATAGCTCAATGAAGTGTTTTTTAAATGAATAAATAAATAAACCCAAAATATATGCTTGAAGATATCTGACCACCTTCATCTGATAGTGAAGATTATTCAGTTTAGATTTTGAGGTTTGATCTTTCCTTGGCGTGTTTCCAATTCTGATGGAAGCAATTTAGACTGAGATTGGGAAGGGCACTCGCAGAACTTCTAGAATACAAAAATATTCTGTATCTTTACCTGGGTTATGATTATAAGGGTATTTGCTTTATAATAATTCATTAAGCTGTGTGTGTGTGTGTGTGTGTGTGTGTTGTGCATTTTTTGAGTGTTCTACCTTAAAATAAAACAGTGATTTTAAAAAAGAGATAGATTCTGGTAAAGTTATCAAAATTTGGAGATAAAGAAAGAATATGTTGGATAACCCAGTAAAAAAAAGTCAACTATGAAACTGTTTTTATAGCTTTATAAACTATAAAAGAAAAATATTTTACCAACCTCAGAATTTTCTTCAAAATTATATAACATGAGAAGTTGATGTGATTATAGTTACAAAATCTTCTGAAACAATCAATGTACATTTTTTGCTACTATTATGGTGTATTTGAGAATTTTATAAGAGATAGTAATGGCTTCCATTGAATAATCTCTGGGTGGGAGGCACCATTATAAACATTTTACATCTATTGCCTCTTTTAGTCCACGAAACCACTTTGTGAGGCAGCTGTAATTACCTCCGTTTTACAAATGAGGAAACAGACACACAGGGCTTAAGTAGATTGCCCATGTGCCCAGGGGGAGTGGCCAGTTTCAAACCCCAGCAGAAACTGGCTGCAGAGCCCATGCTGCAGAGCTACGTCTAAACTACTATGTTATCTTTAAGCTAAACAGTCATTTAAGTCATTTTAGGGAAAAACAACATTTACGTGAGTCTTCTTGGTAAAGATTACTAAAGAAGGAACATCAGTCAACCAAGAAATGAGTTGGGGAACTATGGCAAAAAGATTGAAGTTAAGCATGGAGTCTACTTGGTATGAATAAGACTAAAACAAATTTATGGCTTACGATTAGAGCAGAATGCAAATGACACCAACTCCATAAAGGAAGAAATGATATAACTAACTAAAATTGTCAAAAGAAAGCGAAGAGAAAGTAAGAGGTCCAAAGATATTTAATCCTGACACAGTAAGTAATGGATGTATAAATATATTTAAAGGTATAAAAGTGAATCTTAAGAAAAACAAACTTATTAGGTAAAACCGAGTGGTAGAATGGGAGACGAAAAGAAAAAGAATTAAAAATAAACTATTTTTAACCCTGTTCACAGTAAGGAATCAAAAGGGAAAAAAAAGGTTAAATTAAAATGCTAAAGTTAAAAAAGTAACTCTACAACCACAATCTATAATCCCTCCAAATTATCAGAAGCTACACAAAACAAAGTCAAAAAACACAGATCACGTAGTAAAAGATTTTAAAATGTAAAAGAAACAAGTTAAATAGAAAATATGGCATAAAATTGGGACCAAATATATCGGTAATAACTATAAGTATAAATGTCTTTATCTTACCTATTAAAGGACAGAAGGACTCAGAGTGGATCATAAAGCAAAATCCAAACATTTGCTATTTATGGGAGGCACACCTATGAAAGAAGGTCTCAGAAAAGTTGAAAATAATAGGATAGACAAAAGCACAGCAGGCAAATGGAGGAAAATGTGGGCAGGGGAGAAGGGAGTCTAAAATCTTGTTATCAGATAAAACTGTTGAAATAAAACCATTAACTGAGATAAACTAATAAAGGAAGCAATTCACAATACAAATTTTGAAGGAATGAATACCTATGCTCATAAGAAAAGAACATCAACATTTATCAATTAATAAATTGGAATAAATAAGGGGAATCCAAAAGAGGGGTTCGATTCTTTTCTGAAGATCAAATAAATAATAAGGTTAAAAATAAATATTAAATAACATAGTTGATATGCATACCCCATTTATATAGAATATACCATCATTTCAAACATTCTCAGTGCACTCACAAAATCTGATCATCTATTCATACAAGAAAATCTCAATGAACTTTCAAGAGGAAAAACAATATAAACAGTAATTTCCAATCATAATTGAATAAAAGTAGAGGCCAAACACTCAACTAGGATTCTGTCACCCAGACTTTTAAAAAATTCTCTCTTAAAAACCTGTTGGTTCAAAAAAAAAAAAGAGATAAAGATCAAAATAATGGGAAACCAAGGAAATAACAAAACATGGTATATCAGAACCAATGAGATACATGGAAAAACAATAGTGCTCAAAGGAAAATGTACAGGCCCAAATAATTATGTTACTAAAAACGTGTAGAGGGGACTACTCGTTGTCTACCAAAAGCCATCATCCTGTTTTCTATGAAGAATAGCCATAGACTATGTTTCCTGGAATGTCTTTTGAGTAGTTGTGGCCACACAACTGAGTTCTGTAGTACTAGTGGAAGACGTGAGAGTCATTTCATGCCTGGCACATGCACTAACTACATGGGTGTTCTTCCAGGTCCATGACAGTAAAGCCATGTGGTATGTCTTAGTCTGTATTGCTAGAAAGGAATACCTGAGGCTGGGTAATTTATAAAGAAAAGAGGTTTATTTGGCTCAGGGTCCTACAGGCTGTAAGAAGCATGGCACTGGCTGGGCATCTGGTGAGGCTTCAGGCTGCTTCCGCTCCCAGTGGAAGGGGAAGGGAAGCTGGCGTATGCCAGAGAGATCACATCGTGAGAGGGGAGGCAAGGGGAGCAAAGCAGGCTCTTTTTAACAGTCAGCTGTCATGGGAACTAACAGAGAGAAAACTCACTCATAACCATGAGGATGGCACCAAGCCACTCATGAGAGATCTGCCCCCATGATGAAACACCTCCCACCAGGCCCCACCTCCAACACTGGGGATCAAATTTCAGCGTGAGATCTGGAGGGAGAGGGAATGAACAATGTCCAAACCGTAGTATGGAGCCATAAGATGTAATCAGCTTGGGTCACTGACTATGACAAGGACATCGCATGGCTGACCTGAACTCCTACCCAAGTTTTCTAATAAGCAGGATAAATTCTTTTTTATTCTAAGTAACTAAACTTTAGGGATCTGTTTGTTATCACAATACAGTGTACTGCAACTAACACAGAAGCTGTTACCTTGAAACAGGTACAAATATAATAAAACCTAAAAGAGCGGACATTGGCTGGGCAGTTATTTAGTAAGCGGGCAACAAGGAAGCATTGCAGGCTGAAAAGATGGGGACCCAAGATAAAAAATATTTTTGTAATCATCAGGAACTTGGCGGACCTGTCAACAGCTACTGAGCCTGTGGCTCTAGAGGAACAAATTGGAAAAAAAAAAAAAAGAAAGTTTGTGCATGTTGCCTGTTCCTGGCTCCATTTAGCAAATTATAATAAGAAAAAAATCATAAATTGGTTCAAAGCAGAACAGCAGGTCTTAAATGGCCTCATCATGGAGAAACTGAATCTCCAGTCTAAATATCTGCTTCTTAAATGGAAACAAATTATAATAGAAATAAGTTAATTTTTATTGCATTGTCACCAAAATTTCAGGGATCCATTTGTGACTGCAGTTTAGCCTACCCTAATGAATACAAGAAACAATGAAAATAACAAATTAGAAATTGAAATCAAGAAATAAGAAAAACAATAACGACCGACCCAAGGAAAGCAAGTGGGATGTATTAATGACTATAATGCAGAAATTAATACATTAGAAAACGGAAAAACAAATAGAACTATGAAATAATTACAAAAGCTGGTTGGGAGGATCGGGCAGATAAGAAAAAAGATAAATTAATAGCTAACCTAAGCCGAAACAAAAAGTAAAGCACAAATAGACATAAAAGAAATAAGAAAGAGAAAATCAATAGAAAAAGAAGAAATGGAGAGAATCATAAGAGAATATTTTGCTCCTGAGTATGTAAATAATGTGGAACTTTGGTGAAATGGGGAAGTATCTAGGAAAATATAGATCGTCAAATCACACCCCAGCAAATATTAAAAATCTAAATAGAACAATGACCCATAGAAGAAATAGAGAATATTAACACAAAGCTACACATGCAAGAAGCACCAAGCCCAAGCTGTTTCACAGCAGATTTCTAAATAAACTTTTGTGAGACAGGTAATCCCAATGTAATTTAAGCTATTTTAGAACACACGAAAAGAAGAAAGATGCTTCCAAATTCTTTTCATGAAGGTAGCATAACATGCATTCCAAAAGTCCTTACAAATCCATAATTATACTTGATTACAAAGCTAAATGTTGATGTAAAAATTCAAATTAAATATTAGGGACAGAATGCAGCAACACATAAAAATCCAAGAGGAGTTCATTCCTAGAGTACAAAGATGGTTCAACACCGAAGGATGCCCATTAAAATAGGGAAATTTTGGGTGCTTGTCAGCAAGACTGTTATTTATATTATTCTAGGCCATTGGTCAATGGGTTAGAGAAAATATTTAAATAGAGAAAGCCTTAAAATGCTGCTGAAGGGGGAAAAAAAAGACCTAAAGATGTGGAAAGTTATAGACAGTGGTGAGTGGGGAAGATTCAGTGTTATAAATATATTAATTTTTGCTAAACTAATTTGTAACTCTAACATTATGCCAATTTTAAAAACCCAAAGGGACAGACTAAAATTATATACCACAACACAGATGAATCTTAGAAATAAAATGTTGAGCTCAATAAACTTAAAAGAGTACATGGCCCCATTTATATAAAATGAGAAAACAGACAAATCTAATTGTGTCACGATGGCAAATGGAAGGAAGCATGCATTTCTGGGGTTCTGGTGATGTTCTGTCCTTTGATCTAGATGCTGCTTGCACACAGGAGTTTAGTTTGTGTTCAGTATGTAAAAATAAGCAAAAAGAAATTGCCAGGAAATTTGGGGAAGCAAATATTAGTGAAGAGAATTAGTTCTAGCAGATACCATAATACTGTGGCACTGGGGCATGTACAGACAGACTTGTGAGTGAGACAGAACAGAGAGCCTGGACGCAGAGGTGGGTAGAAGAAAACGTATGGAAAATCATTTTCAATAATTGGGGAAGACGATTTCTACTATGACCTGGAAGGCATAAAGGAAAAGGTTCAACTATATAGAAGTGAGAGAGAAAGAGAGAGGACAGAAGGGAAGGGAAGGGAAGGGAAGGGAAGGGAAGGGAAGGGAAGGGAAGGGAAGGGAAGGGAAGGGAAGGGAAGGGAAGGGAAAGGGAGGGAGGGAGGGAGGGAAGGAAGGAAGGAAGGAAGGAAGGAAGGAAGGAAGGAAGGAAGGAAGGATGGTTTGCACCTGTAGTCCCAGATACTGTATGTAGGAGGCTGAGGTGGGAGGATGGCTTGAGCCAAGGAGTTCAAGGCTGCAGTGAGCTAGGCTCATGCCACTGCACTCCATCCTGGGTGACAGAGCAAGACACCCTCTCCAGAAAACAAACAGACAAACCAACTAAACCAAGAAAAGGAAGGAAGGAAGGAAGGAAGGAAAGAAGGAAGGAAGGAAGGAAGGAAGGAAGGCAGGCAGGCAAAGAAAAAGGAAGGAAGGAAAGAACACAAAGAAAAAAATCTAGACAAACCAGGAAGAATAGGTGTACCTCATATACAAGACATGTAGATAAGTTATTTAACATGCACAGACATCCTAAACATCAATAAGAAAGACCAAAGAAAAATAGACAAAGGGAAAGAACAGATAGTTCACAGAAAAAGTAATTCAAGTGACTCAAACGTATGAAAAAGTGTGTAATGTCACTCACAATAAGCAATGCAGATTAAAACTATGAGAGACTAGCTGTCACTATCGGATTGGCAAAAAAGCAAATGTTCCACTTCACAGTGTGCTGAGGAGGCTGCTGGCAGTGTATAGACTACAACTTCTATGGAAGTCCTTTCAGCCACATCTATCAACATTATAGATGTACATGCTCTTTAACTCAGTAATTCCACTCCTAGGAATTCGTCCTACTTGCAGGCACTTGTGCCAATGGCAAATATATGAAGCTATTCACTGTAGCACGGCGTGTGATGATAGAAAATTGGAAGCAACCTAAATTTCCAGGAAGTCATTAAATAAATGATGGTGCCATGTACAGTGAGTACGATGGAACAGTTAAAGAGAATGAGGCAACTATAAATGCTCTGCTATGTAATGATCCTCAAGATGCGTTAAGTGAAAATAGGAAGGTATAAAATAGATATATAAATCAATGTATATTTGCAGACATATATCTCTAGATTTTTCTATCACTGGAGAAATACAAATTAAACTCTTAAGCAAGGAAATGAATGGTTCGGGAATGGATGGAGAATATTGGGGAGAAATTTAACTTTTCAAATTATCCTATTGTACCTATGGCCTTTCAAAAATATGTATTTTATTTCATGTATGCAAAAAAGAAATTAGAACACACACAGAGAAGGTTTTCTAGGTTCTTTCTACATGGAAAACATTATAAGTTGGAGGCAAGTAGTCAAGAGAATTAAAAACAGCCAAAACAAATATTAACTTCACTTTAGAAATCAGGGTTAAAATCAATCTAAGTAGGAAAAATGAGGTTTTCAGCACCAAAGTTAATATTAAGAAGAATCAATATTCTGTATAAATGGAAGCTGGGGCTCAAAACCTACCTGTTGAATAATGCCATGATTTGTCGATATTTTTTTCCAAGATGTTTAATTTCAAACCTTTAAGAGTTAGCCTGAGGATTTTTTTTAAACGATATTCTTGCTGTTATTATAGAAAACCCATTTGCCCAAGAGAATTGTCCGGTAAGAAAATACTCCCAAAAGAAATAGTTACTAGAAGCTTTCCCTCATTGAACCCTCGACTTTATCAAGTGATATTGTAAAGGATCGGGAAGACTTCAGAAAACTCTGTTACTAAGCAGCAACCACAAACAATCTCTCACATTTATATGGCATGTTATAGTTTTCAAAGTGCTTCACATCCATCTCTAGGATAATAAAAACCAGCCCATATGGTAACGGTAACATCCAGAAAGTCAGAAAGGCTGTATCATAATGAAGACGCTAAAATTCTTACAAAGAATAAAATGAAAATTTTATTGGGCCCTGAAAATTCTTACAGAGAATAAAAACTTAACACTGGGGCAAGAGAAGGCAGTAATGGGAATGGGTTAATACAGAGCAGTTACACGTAATATTTCCACATTTATGTATAAGAAGAGATCAGTGGCTGGGTGCAGTGGCTCACGCCTGAAATCCTAGCAGTCTGGGAGGCCGAGGCAAGAGGATCGCTTGAGGTCAGGAGTTTGAGACTAGCCTGAGCAAGACCTAGACCCTGTCTCTACTAAAGATAGAAAAAAGTAGCCGGGTGTGGTGGTGTGTTCCTGTAGTCCCAGCTACTTGGGAGGCTGAGGTAGGAGGATCGTTTGAGCCCAGGAGTTGGAGGCTGCAGTGAGCTATGATGACGCCACTGGACTCTACCCAGGTGACAGAGGGAGACTATGTCTCAAAAAGGAAGGGAAAAAAAAAAAAAGGTCAGCTATGTTAATTTAGAGTTCTGAAGAAATTTATTTCAGGAAATAGTAAAAGGACTGAGATTTAAAACAAGAAAAAGAGAGATTACTTCATGAAAGAAACCTGCACTACACAGATCAGTGCTGAATTAACATATGCTTTATGCGATAATTAGGAAAAAAAATGCTTGGCTTTATTTAGTGTTTCTCTTCTAAGAATTTCAACAGAGCTGTTTAATTTTATCATCTCATTAATTTTCACTGTATTCATCATACAGTATTCTTAGGGGAATATTCCTCTAATTTTATATATGGATGAAAAAATTGGAGAATTGAAGTAAAAGCTCAAGGTTTCTAAAAAAGGTCAGTGATTTGACTTTTATTGAATGTCCCAGTCCACTTTAAGAAAGCTACAACTCCCTAAAATAGATCTGATGCCCAGAAAACCATCATTTTCATAGAATGAATAAAATAAAAGACACTACAGAGTAAATTTGTACAGAGTAAAAAAGTCAACTCACAAAAACAGGTAACATAGCAAGCTGTTGGCCCATAAAAAACAAACAAAGCAAGTATAAACCCATCTCTCTGTGGTTTATTTGTTATAATCTTAGGATGACTAGCTCTTTTTTAAAAAAAAAAAAACATCTTTGTCTTCTGTGTCCTCTGTTTAATATTTCTAGCAGGTCGTGAAGAATTAGTCATCATGTTTGAAAAGAGTCCAGTAAATTGTAAGTAAAATAAAACCTATTTTGATCAGACAAATGTACAAAAATGGCAACTCAGAGTGGAATGGCAGCCTTCTGTCTCAGGTCCAAGGTCATGCGCTTGATAGTTTTACTTCAGAAGGGATTTCGTCAAGGGTTTACAAAAGACCTGGGCTTTCTGGAACCACTCAGGTTTTTACATTGTTGCATTATTCAATGAAATAGTTCATTGTCCATTTTAGCAGCCTAGGCTATAATCTGTAACTTTAAGCATGGACAGGCAGGGCTCCAGTCTTGTCCAGTGATTAAAGTTACAGAAATTCTAAAAAATCACGATTACACTGTCTAAAGCTGAAAGCCAGATGAAACTCTTAGCATAAAGAGTAACCTGACACACAGACTGAATTCAAAACTTTGATATCTAACAATAGATGCCTATAAATGTTCACTTATTGTTGCTGTATCATCATCACTGTTATCATTATTATTTAATTCCGCATCTTTAAATGCATGAAAATGAAGCCAGAGAACCAGATTCCAGGGGAAAAGGCTAATTTACAATCTCACAAGACATTCAAAAAGAACTTCCTGCTACTTTTTACTCAGACCTCATTTACTGATAGTTACTCAACTATAATACTGAAGTAGTGAATTGGGCCTTCGGAGAATATGAAAGTCAAAACTCTCTTAATCAGTCTTCAGATAATGGCTTGTCCAAATCCCTTATGTCCCTTGAGTCTTTGCTCAAATCTCACCTTCTCAGTGAGGCTACCCTGTCCTCTCTGTTGAGTATCACATCCCCACTCCCTGTTCCTCACCCATCTTTTCTTACACTCCTTTTTATTTTTATGTAAGAGTTATCCAATTCTTATATACTATAATAATTTACTTGTAGTGTCTATTTCTCATCTACTCCTGGTAAAATATGAGCTCTATGGTAACATTGCTCCAAGGGAACACTGTTTTGTTTACCTTTGTATCCCAAGTACCTAGATTAGTGCCTGACATTTATGAAAATATGTGTTGAGTGATGGACCTATTCTTTCTGTGCATTCTGTCCTATCTCTGTTACAAACCTAGTAAATATATTTATTAGTTGGTTTTACTGTGGCATTGTTCATGCTCACTAAATAACAACGGGATAAAATTTATAATTAGTCTCATCTATGTATAATTTGGTTTGCTCAAAAAGCATTGTGTTTTTAGATGTGATATATCCCCAAAGCCTTGGAAGTTACCATTCCAACTTTTGTTTCTGAACATCCTGTGGAATATTTCAAATTGTTGTTGGCAAAATGAAATTGATCTTTGGTATAGGAAAATATACCAAATGTAAGCAAATAAAAAAAAAAGAGGGAGAGAGATAAGAGATATGTCTTCTATTTGAATGGGTTCTCCATAAACAATTAACATTAAAATAATAAGAGTTAATATGTATTAGCACTAGTTAAATGCTTTAATGCATTGGCTGGCTCAATGAATCCTCAAGACAGGGCAAATACTACTGTTCCAGCATTTATAAAAGAGACAAGTGAAGAACAAAGACTAGATGTCATGTAACAGTGACAAAGCCAGGATTGGAATCCATGTCTGTTAATCACAGTATTATAAGCCCTTTCCTCGCTTAGCAGTTGATGATGGGTTATACCAAATGATACCACACAAGTTAAACATCATACACATACCCACAAGCCCCATCTCCCAAATGTGATCCAAGATAAATAATGGCAGATGCCATTTCCAAAGGTTCAGGGTACCAATCCAAATGCTTTTTGTCTTAAAAAGTTGGGCACGGGACCTGATGTGGGCAATCCCATTGAACTGTTGATTATCGTCATAGAATTCTATGTTTTACTCCTAGAAATATAAAGATCTGGGGAAAAAGTAACTTAAAATTGGCAGAAACATTTTTTTATCCCAAAGATTTTTCCATTTGTTAAAGAATTCACAGATATTTTTCCTCACCCCTCCTTCTTACCGCTCCAGGGGTTTCCATCTCTCCTTCTATCCAGACATCTCAGCCCATTTTTAAGGTTTTTAAAAAATCTTTCCTTTCTTACCTTTCTCAGCTCTTCTCAAGAAAATATCCCTTCCCATAGCTGAGAGATCTCAATGGCTGCTGAACACCATAACCATTGTTCTGTGTCTCTTCATGCTTTCTTCTGTCTCCTCATTCTCGTGTCCTTATCCACTCATCTACCCCTACTCACCCTGAAAGACCCCACTGAAGTTCCGTCTCATCTGTTAGACTCTCTCATACTCGGATGGTGACCAGCCATCCAAGACTTTAGCACTGAACGTCCTGTACCCAGAAACCCGGTCACCCTACACAACCCTCCTCACTGATGCCCAGTCTTTCAACTGCTCCATAGCTCCACACATTCCACAAAACTTGTCCCTCTCTCAGATTGCTATTTCCTCACACCTGTGTCAGTCTTGACTCTGTAAGACTCTTCATGGCAAGGACAGCTCTAGATTAATTTCCACCATCTCCATTTCCTCATCCCTCATTTTTTTTCATTATAAACCACACTGCCGAGGCTGAATTTTTAAATGTTAGAGGTCAGAGGTCTTCTCTTCACAATTCTAGTGACAACTTTGCCCTCCCTTTTTAAATTTATTTTTACTTCTATTTTTTGAGGCAAGGTCTTACTGTGTCACCCAGGCTAGAGTGCAGTAGTGTCCTCATAGCTCACTGCTATGTGAATAGCTATGGAATTTGCTAAATCCAAATTCCTGGATTCAAGGGATCCTCCTGCCTCAGCCTCCTGAGTAACTGGGACTACAGGTGTGTGTCACGTCACCCAGCTAAGTTTTCTATTTTTTGCAGAGTTGGGGTCTCAAACTTCTGGCCTCAAGCAATCCTCCCAACTTGGCCTCCCAAACTGCTAGGATTACAAGCACGAGCCTCCACACACAGTCAGTTTTTTTTTTCTTCTTCCCCTCTAGGGTCGTGGGTGCCTCTGTGGGTAGATTAGACTTTCCATGAAAGGGATGAATTTTTCTATTAACTACTGAGGGTCCTTTCAGACAGAAAACTGAAGTAAAAAGCAGGTACAAGAGGAAGGGAAAATCACTCTCTCAGCCTATTGTTCTCAGGTCTGAGTGGAAGTCCATAGAGAAAGCCAGGTGCTTTATGTTACTACAAGGGTTTAATTCCATTTTGTGGACTCATTTGCCTTTAGTAACATTTTGCTTGAATATCTGTACTAGCCAGCAGTATCACAAGGCACTAGGTCAAGGATCTTATGCTTCCTCATTTAAATAAGTGGTTTATTAGGAGAGTTGACTCTAAAACATTCTAAAATTTTTTGATCTCAGGACCCCTTTATATGCTTAAAAAATTATTGAAAACCTCAAAGGGTTTTTGTGTATGTGCTTTATAACTATTGGTAATTTCTGTAATGGAAATTAAAATGGAGAAATGAGTAAGATGTTTATTTATAGCTTTATTTTTAAAAATTTAATATATTTTTATGAGAAATAATTTTTCCAAAATGAAAACATATAGGTAAGTTGACTGGCATTGTTTCATATTTTTGTAAATCTCTCCCATCTCACTTAATGGAAGACAGCTACGTTCTCTCATATGCTTCTGCATTCAATTTGTTGTAATATGTTGTCCCAGCTGGAGTATATGGAGAAATTCTGGCCTCACATGGATATGTAATTGAAAAAGGCACAGTATTTTTTTTAACTTTTCTTTTGTAGATCATTGCAGATTTACATGTTATTGTAAGAATAATACAGAGAGAGTATGTAAACTCTTCACCCAATTTTTCCCTAATGGTAATATCTTGCATAATTATAGTACAATATCACAACCAGGAAATCAACATTGATAAAATCCAGTTACTTTATTCAGATTTCACCAGTTCTACATTCATTCATTTGTGTGTGTGTGCATGTATGAGTGTGAGTGTTTACTTCTGTGTGATTTTTATCACATATGCAGATCCATTGAACCACCAACACAGGCCCACCCAGATCTCGCATGCTACCCTTTTATAACTGTAGCACTGTTCTCCCTTTCTCTCTGCCTGTCTCCCTAACTCCTGGCAATCACTCATCTTTTCTATGACAGAAGTATCTTTAATGGCCTTTTCAGGTAACTGGATATTCTTTGATATAATATCAAAGCTCAAAAAGTGGAAATCTCTCAAAGAATAGTTGCAATGTGGAATCTGAAACCATTAACAATGAACTTTTCATAATACCCTTTGAATGGGGTCTTTTACTCATGCATGATTTTGCAATATCAAAATGACATTGGTCTTCTAGAAAATATTGGTTCCCTGAGCTATTTAGATTTTCCAAATGTTGCCACCTTTTATTATCCAATATCAAAAAATCACAGTCGTTAATATCCTACCAATCCTATCAGAAAAGTCCTTAAGTATTTGGAAAGTTCTTGAGCTTATGATAGCAGCTAAAATTTTCCAAAATCCTGACTGTTGTTTAGAAGCTCAAATTTTAACATTGGCAACAAATACTGCCCATGGTTTTTCATGGAATAACAGGCTCACTTTCTTCATTTTCAAGAAAATATTTCTAAATATCCAAGTCTGCAAACTACAATTCGTCTGTCAGTTACTCTTTCAAGTAAAAGTGGTGTTCCATGAAAAAAAGTGACAAAGTTGATGTACAGCTCAAAAAATCACCCAAGTGTTTTTTTTCTTTAAAAAAAGTTGTTGTACTTGGGTATACGGCAGAATTGCTTTAAATGCATTTACCATTTTTTCATGTAGAATATTAAACAACTGTTCTCAAGAGTGGAGACTTAATAAAATTGGTATTATTTTGCTGCTTTGTCAAAGATATTTTAAAGTGAACATGGCATTTTTTTCTTTCTTTTCTTTTCTTTTTTTTTTGAGACAGAGTCTCGCTCTGTTGCCCGGGCTGGAGTGCCATGGTGTCAGCCTAGCTCACGGCAACCTCCAACTCCTGGGCTCAAGCGATCCTTCTGTCTCGGCCTCCGGAGTAGCTGGGACTACAGGCATGTGCCACCATGCCTGGCTAAATTTTTCTATATATTTTTAGTTGTCCAGCTAATTTCTTTCTATTTTTAGTAGAGACGGGGTCTCGCTCTTGCTCAGGCTGGTTTCGAACTCCTGTGTTCAAACAATCCATCCGCCTCTGCCTCCCAGAGTGCTAGGATTGCAGGTGTGAGCCACCGTGCCTGGCCCTGGCATTTGTTTTCTTTTACTGCAAGTGCGTGATATTGAGGAGTAGTACAGTTTAAAGCCACTGCCTTGGTTTATGCTATGCAACCTTGCTTTTTGTGCCATCAGTGCAAATGTCAACACGGTGAAAAAAGCAAATATTTTAGTATAATTATGAAAATAGTTTTGCCCTCGTAGACCCCCTGAAAGGGTCTCAGAGATTTCTCAGGGGCTGAGGACCACACTTTGAGAACTGCTTAGCTTAGATACTAGATGCAGTGGTAATTAATTAGAGAAATGCTCCCAAAGAGAAGGTGATTCTTAAGGGTTAATTCCCCTTTCAAGACCATCATTGAAGAATCCAACTCCAGTATATACAGTTGGTTTTTTTTAAAGAAAACAATCCCGTATAGCCATTCCTTCTTTTCCTGAAAACTACCCTGTTATCTTCTATGTTTGATTCTTTTAAATTTTTTCCCTTGGTTCTCATTTTCAGCATCTTCTATTTACATGCACGTTTGTCACTCATGTTCTGTCTTGGCACTCTGTTCTTGTGTTACTATCTCCCTGGTAGAGTGTGCTGGGCTGGACATAAAGGATGTGGTTACAGAACATACCTTTGAGTAGAGCATGACACCGATGCTACTTCTCCAACTATAAAATTTAAAGGGTTAAAAATGGCACCAAAGCAAAAAAAAAAAAAAATGATGCATTTTAGGGTAATTGAGCTCAGACAGACTCCTGTCCATGACAGTTTCCTGCTCAGAGGTACCAAATGGGGAACAGGATCCAGAGAATTACCCTGTTCCAGGTTCAAGGAGGATGAGTCTCTGAATCTTGTGGAGGGTTATAGACACTTGGTACACTACTTAGTACCAGATGTGTGATTCCAGGGAGGGCTGAAGTTTACCTAAGTTAAAAGATTCTGCAGACTGATAGTTCTGGAACTTGAGAGGCTGTGTTTTGGCAGACAGCAGACGGACAGGGCATAAAGAGTCTGCCATGGTGAATGAAACTGTGACCCAACTTTGGCTGGGCCTTCTAAGCGAAAGGCACATAGTGCCCCCCACCCCAGCACCTCCCCTCTGCCTCTTCTCTCCATAGGGCTCAGGAGTGCAGTTTATTTCAGTGCCTGACATCCTGCTTAGAAAATTACTTCCAAAATATAATTTCTTCCACCCCTGCTCACCTTTCTGAGTTCCTGGTTCTCTTACATTCCACCTGTATAATTAGTTGCCTCCAAAGCAACATGCCAATAAATTACCTTCTCCCTAAAATGATTTCCTAGGTCATTTCATACCATAACCGTCCACCTAGTTGCTTAAGCTAAAAACCTAGCAGGAGTTATCTCAAACACTTATCTACTCTTCTAAAATCCAAAAGCTCTGAAAATGAAAACTTATTTTTGTAAGGTGACACAAAAACTCACTTGGTATCAAAATTTGACATGAAATGACATGAGGTTGTTTGTGGTGTTGAGACTATTCTTGGTGAGAGTATTCTTACATTTTGAGACAGAGATATTTTGTTTGATTATAGGGTGCTGACCTATACCCCACTGGGAAGTGTTGATATTCATATAGGCACTATTTTCTCCAAATTCTAAAATCCTCTAATGTTCAAGCCTTACATAAAATGGCTTATTATTTGCTTATAACCTACACACATACTCCAAGTATACAGGCATACCTTCCGCTATTGCACTTTGCTTTATTGCGCTTTGCAGATGTTGCATTTTTTTAGAAATTGTAGGTTTGTGGTAACCCCACATTCAGCAAGCTTATTGGTGCCATTTTTCCAACAGTGTGTGCTCACTTCCTGTCTGTCTGTGTCACATTTTGGTAATTCTTGCAATATCGCAACCTTTTTCAGTATTACCATACCTATTATATCTTCTATGATGATCTGTGACCAGTGATCTTTGGTGTTACTATTATAATTGTTTTATGGTGCCACAAACCACCCCCATATAAGACGGCCAGCCCAATGGATAAATGTGTGTGCTCTGCTCCACCAACCAGCCGTTCCCCTGTCTCTTTCTCTTTTCCTCAATCCTCCCTATTCCCTGAGACACAACAATATTGAAATTAGAACAATTAATAACTCTACAATGGCCTATAAGTGCTCAAGTGAAAGGAAGAATCATATGTCTCTCACTTTAAATCAAAAGCTAGAAATGGTTAAGCTTAGCAAGGAAGGGATGTCAAACGCTGAGACAGGCTGAAAGCTAGGCCTCTTGTGCCAAACAGTTAAGTTGTGAAAGCAAAGGAAAAGTTCTTGAAGTTCTTGAAGGAAATTAAAAGTGCTACTCCAATGAACACGTAAATGATAAGGAAGCCAAACAGCCTTATTGCTGATATGGAGAGAGTTTTAGTGGTCTGGATAGAAGATCAAGCCAACCATGACATTTCCTTAAACTAAAGCCTATTCCAGAGAAAGGCCCTAAATTTCTTCAATTCTGTGAAGGCTGGGAGAGGTGAGGAAGCTGCAGAAGAAAAGTTTGAAGTGAGCAGAGGTTGGCTGATGATGTTTAAGGAAAGAAGCCACATGCATAACATAAAAGTTCACGGTGAAGCAGCAAGTGCTAATGCAGAAGCTGCAGCAAGTTATCCAGAAGATCTAGCTAAGATTACTGATGAAGGTGGCTACACTAAACAACATATTTTCAATGTAGACAAAACAGAAGAAGATGCCATCTAGGATGTTCATAGCTAGAGAGAAGTCAATGGCTGGCTTCAAAGCTTCAAAGGACAGGCTAACTCTTTAGTTAAGGACGAATGCAGCTGGTGACTTTAAGTTGAAGCCAGTGCTCATTTAGCATTCTGAAAACCTTAGGGCCCTTAAAAATATGCAAAATCTACTCTGTCTGTGCTCTATAAATGGAACAATAAAACCTAGATGACAGCACATCTGTTTATAGCATGGTTTACTGAATACTGTAAGCCTACTGTTAAGATCTACTGCTTAGAAGTAAAAAGATTCCTTTCAAAATATTACTACTCATTGACAATGCATCTGGTCACCCAAGAGCTCTGATGAAGATGTACCGGGAGATGAATGTTGTTTTCATTCATGCCTGCTAACACAACATCCATTCTGTAGCTGGTGGATCATGGAATAATTTTAACTCTCAAGTTTTACTATTTAAGAAATACATTTTGTAAGACTGTAGCAGCCATAAATAGTGATTCCACTGACTTGGATCTGGGTAAATTGAAAACTTCTGGAAAGTATTCACCAGTCTAGATGCCATTAAGAACATTCGTAATTCACGAAAGGAGGTCAAAATATCAACATTAACAGGAGTTTGGAAAAAGTTGATTCCAGCCATCATGTATGACTTTGAGGAATTCAAGGCTTCAGTGGAGGAAGGAATTGCAGAAGTGGTAGAAATAGCAAGAGAAATAGAAGTCGAACCTGAAGACGTGACTGAATTACTGTAATCTCATGATCAAAATTGAGCGGATGAGGAGTTATTTCTTATGGATGAGCAAAGACAGTGGATTCTTGAGATGGAATCTACTCCTTGCAAAGATGATGTGAACATTGTTGAAATGACAAGAATTTAGAATATGACATATATTGATCAAGCGGCTGCAAGGCTTGAGAGAACTGACTTCAATTTTGAAAGAATTTCTGTGGGTAAAATACTATCAAACAGCACTGCATGCTACAGAGAAGTCTTTTGTGAATAGAAGAGTCAATCGATGCAACAAACTTCATCGTTGTCTTACTTTAAGAAATTGCCATACCCACTCCAACCTTTAGAAGAGTCAATCGATGCAACAAACTTCATTGTTGTCTTACTTTAAGAAATTGCCATACCCACTCCAACCTTTAGCAACCACCACCCTGATCAGTCAGTAGCCATCAACATCGTGGCGAGACCATCTACCGGCAAAAAGATTACAAATTGCTGAAGGTTCAGATGATCATTAGCATTTTTTAGCAATAAAGCATTTTTATTTAAAGTACACACGTTGTTTTTTAGACATATGCTATTGCACACTTGAGTATGGTATATTGTAAACATAACTGTTATTTGCATTGGAAAAACAAAACATTCATGTGACTGTCTTTTTGCTGTAGTCTGAAACCAAACCCACAGTATCTCCAAGGTATGTCTGAACTTTAAATCTCTAGATTACTTATAATATCTAATAGAATGTAAATGCTATGTAAATAGTTGTTGTATTGACTATATTTTTTATTTGTCTTGTTTTTATTGTCGTATTATTATTACTTTTTAAAAAATATTTTCAATCCATGGTTGGTTGAATCTGTGGATGTTCAGGGCCCACTGTATATCTATGAACTTATTTAATATTCCCAACCACCCTATGAAATACCTATGAAGTAGGTACTATTTTTTACTATTCTTATTTTACAGATAAGGAAACTAAGTCGCAGAGAAAGTAAACTTGCTCAAGGTCACACAGCTGATAAATGGTTAAATCTAAGAGACTGAAGGAAATCTGAAAAGCTACTAATTTCTAAGTATGTGATTCAATGTTGTTATATGTCCTAGTCTCACATCATCCAAAATAGTTCCTCCTGTCATTAATAGTATAGGGCCCACATTTCAGGAAATTCTGGCCTACTACAGGATAATCTAATTTTTTAGAATTTTTATAATTGAACTCTTATCTTTTAGACACATGTCCTGCCATAGTAACCTGTCAATCTCCTGCACCCACCCAGTCTTGCCAATGCCTCCTAAACCCAAACCTGTGGGTCACAAGGAGACAGGGTCTTTTCTCACTTGAGCAGACATAAAGAGAAACATGGGATTGACCGTCATGAGGCAGGAGCTTCTGGGACTATACTAACCCGGGCTCACTCCAGGCTCTCTCCGTGCTGTGACTTGTAACGTGGTCAGCTTCGATATGCACTGTGGCTCAGGTGCATGCAGCCTGGTGACCGGGCGTAGGCAACGGCCCAGCTCTGGAACCGCGCTCCAGTTTGTCTTGCAGCGTGTGCTGGATGCCAGTTACTCTCCCTGAGCTGCTCTCACTGCTTTTTAGAGAGGAGTCCACCCCTTCATCCTTAACCTTGGCTTAATTTAAACTTTCCCGAAAACTTAGCCGTGGCTGACTGGTGGCTCCGCCTCCCGGGCCACGAGGGCACAGAGCACCTGCGGCGCCGGTTCGGGAGGGCGGGGGCGGGCCCAGGCTCCGGAGCGGACGCGGGGCCGGGCCGGCCCAGGCTCTGGGGGCGGGCTGGGGACGTGGACTAGACCTGGAGAGGCCTGGGCGGCCCGGCGCGCTTGGGGGAAGGGCGGGGAGGGCCCTGGAGGACGGGCCAGGAAACCTGGGCGGGCCTCGGCGCCTGGAGCCGGTCAGGAAGGGCGGAATGAACCTGCAGAGGGCGGGGCGGCTCGGTGCCGTTGGGGGAAGGTTGGGACGGGTCCAGGCGACAGGCTCAGGAGGCGGGGCGCGCCCAGGGGGCGGAACGGACCTGCGGAGGCGGGGCGGCTCCGGCGCGGTGGCGGGGAGTCGGGGCGGGCCCAGGCCGGGGCTGGGCGAGCGCGCGGCAGGCCGGCCGCAGGCCCCGGTGCACCACCATGGTGGGACGTCGCCCGCGGCTGCGGGGACCGCTGCTGCAGCAGAGGCGGCCAGGCGGGACCGGGGGCTGAGGCCAGGGCCTGCGGGTAGTGAGTCTCTGAACCCTGCGGGCTCCGAGCGCGGTGCCCCCTCGCCTTGCCCAGGCGCAGACGGCCGCCCCGCCGGACGATGCGCGCCCCCGGCCGCCCCGGAGGCTGAGCCCGCAGCTCCGCACTCCGCCCTCGCCCTCAGCCGCCCGGATGGCTTTGCCCGGCGCCGAGGGCGCAGCCGACGCGCCGGTGTCCGCGGCCGGCGCGGCCCCCGCCGGCTCCGCGTCCTCGTCGTCCGCCTCCTCCGGCGGCTCGGCCTCGGCCGCGGCGGGCGCGGGGCTGTGGGCCGCGCTCTACGACTACGAGGCGCGCGGCGAGGACGAGCTGAGCCTGCGGCGCGGCCAGCTGGTGGAGGTGCTGTCGCAGGACGCCGCCGTGTCGGGCGACGAGGGGTGGTGGGCCGGCCAGGTGCAGCGGCGCCTCGGCATCTTCCCCGCCAACTACGTGGCTCCCTGCCGCCCGGCTGCCCGCCCCGCGCCGCCGCCCGCGCCGCCGCCGCCGCGGCCCGGCTCGCCGGTGCACGTCGACTTCGAGCTGCTGGAGCTCAAGGAGCTCATCGGCGCCGGCGGCTTCGGCCAGGTGTACCGCGCCACCTGGCAGGGCCAGGAGGTGGCGGTGAAGGCGGCGCGCCGGGACCCGGAGCAGGACGCGGCGGCGGCGGCCGAGAGCGTGCGGCGGGAGGCGAGGCTCTTCGCCAGGCTGCGGCACCCCAACATCATCGAGCTGCGCGGCGTGTGCCTGCGGCAGCCGCACCTCTGCCTGGTGCTGGAGTTCGCCCGCGGCGGAGCGCTCAACCGCGCGCTGGCCGCCGCCAACGCCGCCCCCGACCCGCGCGCAACCGGCCCGCGCCGCGCGCGCCGCATCCCCCCGCACGTGCTGGTCAACTGGGCCGTGCAGATCGCGCGGGGCATGCTCTACCTGCACGAGGAGGCCTTCGTGCCCATCCTGCACCGGGACCTCAAGTCCAGCAACAGTAAGTGGGGCAGGTGAGGAGGCAGACCTCCTCCGTGGCAGCCCGGGGATCTAGTACTTGGAGAGTGGCGGCTCTGCCTTGGGGCACCAGCAGCACCTCGCGCCTAGGCCTTCCAGGGTGAGCGGTCCAGCTAGTACTTAGTGACCTGCTTGGGGCAGGTGACAGTCTTACCTTGTTGCCTTTGGGTGCTCTTTTTAAAAACGCGGGAGGCCCAGACTTACTCGTAGATTAAACATTTGCGAAACATCTGTATCTCCTGGAAGTCTCAGGGGTGGTTTGACCTCTCGGTGTTGTGGGTGGTTCACTTGAGTAGGACTTTGCAAACCGAGGCCTTCTGCAGATTATGAGGAGCCCATGGAGGTCCTTCTCCCTCTGGGGCCTTCATCAAACTTCGCGACCGCACTTGGGAACTTCAACTTTGTAAGTGCGGTATTGAGTGCGCTGTGCACTCGCTTTAAATATGACTTCATGTCCCTTGACTTTTCCCAAATCACTGAGATGTCTCTGTATGTGAAATATGATTTTATTATTGGTTTAATGGCTTCTTTTCTCCAGACAAGAAGCACCGGTGTGTGCTGTTACGCGCTTTTGGTTTAGAAACAAGTGCGTTGTCCTTGCACAAGTGCTTGAAATCCTGAAGATCCGGCCTATGTCGTTTAACTTTGTTTATAAGTCAGGATGGTTTTACCATATTTCAATAAATGACCTAAATACAAATCCCATTAAATTTCGCTGGATAAAAGAGCTAGTAGAATTGCTGTTTGAAGTTGGTTCTTTAATACTGAAGTTCGCTTCATATTCTTAGAATGAGATGAAATCTCATGAAAGATTAAAGGATGCATCCAGAACTGGCATTGGCCTACTTCAGCTGGATGTCTTTCAACCTTGTAAAACCTGCTAGAACAGGAGCTAACTCAAATGGAAACATTGTCCTTTCCTGAGTGTAGAAAGAAGAGTGACAAGAAGAAATGATATATTTGTTGTATGTTTTTGTGGGTTTTTTTCCTATTCAGAATCCTTCAGTACTGAAATTTACTTGAAAATGATCAATGTTTCATTTTAATTATGGGAATTTTAAATAATTGGAGTGTTGTAGCTATTCATAAAATAAGTATTGAATACTTCTAGGTTTTATTTTATTATCCCCATACCCCCACCCCTAAGTGTCTCATAATTTAGATTGTAGCTGCTTAAGTGGAAGGGGCAAAGTCTAACAAAATAGTTTATAAGTGGTAGTGCTGGTGGTACGTTCTTAGCACTCTGGCAGGCCTCATGAAGGACTCTAGAATTTCTTGCTTTTGTGCTACAATTTTCAGTGCCCTTATGTTTGCAAATGCTTCAAACCTGATACAGTCCTCACTGCCAATTTGTGCACATTTCTTAAGATATGCTCTTATTGAAAGAAATGTCTAGCCTGCTGCCATAGAACAAATGACTTGTCCACGTGTCCTGTAAGCTCTCCCCAGTGGTGTCCTGAAAGCCTGTGTCTACTGGGAGTTTTCTGCAGAACCAGGTATTTTAAGGACAACAGCATCATTCCCTCCCACTACCTCTTGGCAGTTGCAGCATCTCTGTGATAACATAGAACCTGGCGTTCTACAAACTTATTCTGTTGCAGGAAATCAAATCATCAACACAGGCAGACACTTGAGTTGTACTGGTCCTTAGGCTAAAATGTTAAAGGGCCTATAGCTCTTAACTTTTGCATTGTACTCAATTTTGTTTGGTTGCAGTAATTCTAGTGGCTCTCACAGCAAGCACTAGGTATAAAGAATGTTTGCCAGTGTTTATAAAGGATAGGAGGAGATGTGAACCCATGCTCCAATTGTTGCAAACAGTAAACTTTTCAATATAAAATATAAACTTTTACAGGACTCCTAATACTATTAAATAGTAAAAAGAAATAATGTAACCTTGGAATAATAATTCTTGTTACAGTTTTCATTGACACCAGAAAAACTTGCACAGTGGAGTATAGACTACTGTATAAACAGTAGATATTATATAATTTGAAGGTGATTATGTGCTGCTACTTAGTTTTCAAAGACTTTTCACCCTCACAATAAATTGCCAAACTTCCTGGAGTATTTTAATTTCTGTAATTGTCAGGCAAGTTTCCTTTTGCTTTAAATTGTTGTACTCTTAAAAAGACTTAATTAGCTAGTCATTAGCCTAGCAAAATATTTGTTAAAATATGGTCATTATTATAGTTATTTAATTCCTATAAAATAAAAATTTTGACTAGAGCCTAAAATGTACAAACATAGTGCCTAGCACGTGGCCTTATCCTGGCTACCTGATTTTATTTGTTTGGTGAATAAATGTAAATGCTTTGGAATTCTTTTATGATATATGAAGCTATAACTTCTTGTTCAGATTTTTGAGAATAGCAGTTACTCTATTATAGTATGTTTTGTTTGACTTTATTGGTTATTTGCTAATGATGGTAGTGAGTTAATGATAATGTAAACATAGTTTTAAAAATCAATATTGAGTTTTATTTTCACTCTGTAGTCTACTCACATAACAAAGAGCCAGTAGAAGACTACGCGGAACCAAGTCAGTGGAAATTGTTTAAAACAAATGTTTAAGTTTGTCTAAATAATATATTACTTCTGAAAGATTTTCTTTCGTCTTTTCTAATGGGTCATCTTAAGTTTTATCATATCTTGTGAGAGAATGTCTATGTCAAAATAATAGCTGAGATATTGGGATGATATAAATAACTTTGTCCCTTTTCTAACAGATAGCAACAGGTTGAAAGTAGAGCCCAATTAGCAAGTTTTGAGCATCATTCATTTTGTAAATAAAATGCTAGCTTTTACTTTATGGATGCAAAATAAGTAGAAAACACTTTGCTTAAGTCGGTCTATGTGCAACAATACAACTTTGGGTTACTGTGAAAATTGCCAGTTTTATATGCATTCAGAGAAGAGAGAAAAATCGCCCAGAGCTGGAACTCATTTATCCCATACCTGTTGAGTGTCCACCATGTGCCAGTCACTTCTGGGCTTCAGGAACACGGTGGCACACCAGAAGACAGTGACAACCTCCCTGCCATCCTAGAGTTTAGTCTAACAGGAAAGAGAGATGGCAGTCATGCAATCGCAAAGATATTAGTAAGTGCAGTGGAGAAAATAAAGCATGGGGAGGGGTAGAGAGTGTGACAGAGTGGAGGATGGGGGTGCTGGTTCGGACATGGGTGGTTCAGGGAAGCAGCTCTGAGGAAGGAATAGGAATGAGTCAAGCAAAGATCCAGGCACAGGAAAGATAAAATAGAAATGCACCTAAGCTTATTGGAGGAGAGGGGAGAGGGCCAGTGAGGCCAGAGCTGGCCGGGGGGGGGGGGGGGGGGATGGCATACGTGGGCCTCAGTCCATGGGTCCGTGCGGGGTTCTCCTCTGAGTGTCATCCCTCAGGGAGCCTTGGAGCATTTTGTGCAGAGGGGAGGCAGGATCTAATTTCTGGTTTTAAAGGATGACTCTGGCTTCCATTGAGAAAGGATTGCAGTGGTCATGAGTAAGGGCTGTTGAGGTTGTCCATGCAAGGTTGTCCATGGGAGAGAAGGTACTGGCTCTAGCCAGGGTGGCAACAATGGAAGAGGTTTGCAAGCAGTTTCCCATGGGGAAGTAAAGGTAAAATACTATAGTGTAGGAATTGCTGAGGAAGGTTTGAATTATTAGTTTAGTCTAAGGGTTTTATTTACCTGGACATAGTTCAGGATTGAAAGAAGATTGTGTAGCATCATCTATGGGTCCTGTTTTCTTTTTGTAATATTGCTTACTGTGTTCTACCTTTTCTTTTTCTGAAGAGGAAATAAACCTTCCATGAGAAACTGAGCCACAAATTACAGTAGCTGCTTACCTTTATACTTTTTATGTCAGCGATTAAGCATCTTTTATACTAATTATTTTAGCCTTTTGGGAATAATTGTTATCTACATTATTTTTACAACTACAGTTATATCTGTAGTCTATAAATAGACACAGTTATGTTTATTATGAAATGCAATTTAGAGTTCTAAGACAAACTGCAAAAGAAATCTAATTTTTTTTTAGCTCATCTCATTAGTACATGTAAATAAAGGAACTATTTGAGAAAATTATAGCAAATGTAATCTCCAAATAAGATGTTTAAATAGCTCATCAGAGTGATTTGGGGGAGCTATTAATTATGCTATTATCAGTTAAAAGACATAAGTCCCCTTCTCTCTTTTGTTCTTTTACTCAAGACATGTAACTTCATGCTACAGCTGCTTCCTATTCCAGGGGGCACAGAGAGATCAGTCCAGATATCACAACGGTAATTGAGAACTAAATCTGCTTTTGAAACAAGGTTATCTAGAGGTTATGTTTTCATTAATATAAGAGTAGCAATCACAAAAGAATCACCCCACAAAACTTCCCCCACCATTTTCATTCTTGCATATTAAAAAAATAAATAGGCCACATAAATAGGCCAACTATTTTTTATAGTTGCGAGGAGGGTAGTGGCTATTAAGTTCTGGATTATGCAACTGTATATATGTGATCAGTTTTGTAGTCATTATCAAATATATCACAGCAAGGTGAAGGAGAGAAAGGAGAGGGGACATTTGCTACACTCACTTCAGAAGGTCATTTGTAAGCCATGCTTTCTCACTTAGCCTTTAGTGTTGAACTTTACCAGAATAGCACAGTTAATGGAAAGAGCATTGGTTTTAAAGTCAGTCAGATCTGGATTTGAGTAGTGGTGTCATCATTTACTAGCTGTGTGACCTTGGACATGTTATATAACTACATTGAGCCTGAATTTTTTGGTTTCTGATACTGTACATGGAATTCCTTTCTTGGGTGATCGACAGAAGTCCTTTAGGATCACCCGTTTAATGTTCATTAACCCATTAAAGGCAGTTGAGTAAATACTGGCATAGAAGCGTTTGGCTTTTTCAGGGAGCAATGAGTTAGGTGTGGCTAGAAAGAAAGGTGGAGAATGGGTTTTGTGGGAAGGAAGCAGGCATTTAGCATGTGGCTGGGTAGTGAGGGCCTTGGACGCCCTGCTAAAACATGTATACTATTTAATATGCAAAGGAGAGCCTTTGAAAGTTATTGAGGAGGAGATTAGTATGATCTGCTGCTAGAAGATAAACATCTACAAAGAAAAAAATAAAAGCTCAGGATCATTTGCTTTATGACTGTACTACCCTAGATTGGCAGAATGGCAGTAATAAAAGCTAAAATAATTTGCCTCTTGGTTTGCCATACACTGTTTAACATTTACTGTTGGAGCCTAGTTTTTGTAACCACGAATTGTTTAGTGAGTTCATTGAGATCACCTTCTCTCTCTGATTTCTAACTCCCTCTAGAATTAGAAAATATTGACTAGATTTACCACGTCAGGCTGATGGTTTTAACCCCAACTGTCAATGACTGTCCCCAAACCCTCTGAGGTAGCTGAGGGGCTCCCAAAAGGTGGGTGCACATGGATGAAGGAATTTTAGTGGGCTCAAAGGTTCCTGGGGAAGCTGGGAGGACTATGGTGGTATTTTTTTTTTTTTTTTTTTTGAGACAGAGTCTCACTTTGTTGCCCAGGCTAGAGTGAGTGCCGTGGCGTCAGCCTAGCTCACAGCAACCTCAAACTCCTGGGCCCAAGCAATCCTCCTGCCTCAGCCTCCCGAGTAGCTGGGACTACAGGCATGCACCACCATGCCCCGCTAATTTTTTCTATATGTATTAGTTGGCCAATTAATTTCTTTGTATTTATAGTAGAGATGGGGTCTCGCTCTTGCTCAGGCTGGTTTTGAACTCCTGACCTCAAGCAATCCACCCACCTGGTCCTCCCATAGTGCTAGGATTACAGGCGTGAGCCACTGCACCCGGCCTATGGTGGTTTTATTTTGGAGGCTGAGACTTAAATTTGAATAGTTGACCCTTAGTCAGTGTGAATTTCATTTTTAAAATTCATCCCCAAATATTGTTTCATCTTAAGGGCTTTTATCTGAATAATAATATAGTAACAAGAGCAACAGGTAGCATTTATTTAGAGCTTACTAGGTGCTGGGCACTACTCAAAGTTTATCCTCATTATTCCTCCTAGCAACCTTTTGAGGTAGGTATTATACCCATTTTACAGGTGAGGAAACTGAAGCCAAAGATTAATTGACGTGGTCAGAGTCATTCAGCTTGTCAGGGTTAGTGCTAAGAATTGAATCCAGGACCTCTGATCCCAGAACTTGAGCTTTTATCCTCTTGTATATTACCTGGATTAACATTTCTCAAATATTTGTTTTCAGGACCTCAACGAGCTTTCATCTATGTGGGTTATACCAGTTGATATTTATCATATTAGAAATTTAAAATGATAAATGTTAAAAATATTTAATGATATAAAAATATCAGGCCCCTTACATGTTAACATAGCATTTTTAATAGGAAAAAACCACCAATACTTTCCAAAACAAATTTAGTGAGGAAGGTGGTACTGCTTTATACTTTTGAAGCTCGCTTTAATACCAGATTTTAATAGAAGACAGATTGATGTTCATATCTGCTTGTGCATTCAATCTATTGCCATCTTATAGAACCTCAGGGGTCCCTGGGCCATACTTTGAGAACCACTAGGCTAAATGATTATTTTAGTTGATGGAGAATGACACTTTGTCTAGCAGTAATTTCCACACTTAGTGTGGCATCAGAATCTCCCCAGGAGCTTTTAAAAAATAAAATTCCCTATCTCATTTTTGGATATTCTGATTCAGTGGACTTTAGTTGTAAATAAGCAATGAATTTCTTTTCTAATGTTTTAGTTTAAAAATCTTGAAATATATAGAATTGGAGAATTTTAAGGGAACACATATACCTACCACCTAGATTATACCATTAACATTTTACTAATTTGACCTAATATACATCTAATGCTTATCCATCCATTAATCCATTTTAGCTGTTGGTGCAGCAATATATATATATATGCAAGTATATATATTTAAAAGCTTCCAAATGATTCAGATGCAGAGCCAAATTTTAAAACTACAAAGGATCAGATTTGTAGATTCCTTCTTAGGGATTATCTGGGTTGGTCCTAGAACTCTTCAGTGACCACAGACTGTATCCAAATCAAGTTAATTGTCTCATGACAAACGTGTGGTTGGTCATACAGTGTGCTCAATGAGAGTATGACTGACTTATACTGGCACATGACCTTGGGGAAATGAACATCTTAGAGCATTTGTCTTTCTGACGTTGAGGGGCAAATAGTGTTATTGTGGTAATAGTTTTGAGCTGTGACTCCACTACTTGGGAGCCCTAGCTTTCTAAATATAGGGTGATATGAGGATTAACTGAGATTGTGTATGTCTAGGGTTAGCAAACTTTTCTAGATAGTAAATATTTTTAGCTTTGCATGCCATGTGGTCTCTGCAACTATTCCTCTCTGCCATTGTAGCCAAAAACATATGTGACAACATGTAAACAAATGAGTGTGGCAGTGTTCCAATAAAACTTTATTTACAAAAGAGGCATTGTGCCCGATTTGGCCCATGGGCTATAGTTTGCCAAATCCTGGTCTATGTCCAAATATTTAATAAATTCTCCAAAGTGGAAAAAAATAAAGGCATTTAATAAACTGTAAAATAATCTCTAAATGTAAGCTGGTGGCTACATTCATTTTTATATTTTATTGAGAAACAGTTTAAGTGCTTTAAACATTTCCCCATTTTATGTGTGTGAACTCATGTTTTCTGTAACTCTTTATAACATAAGGGCATTATCATTATTATTCATTCAGCAAAATGTACTATTCAATCACATATTTATTCATCTTGGTTGGGGGTAAGGGTCTTTTTAATTTGTCTAACTTAGTTGATCCCAGCCGGCCAGCAGTATGAGGAAACAGTCCTGAGCTTTGTTCTCTGTAGGAGTGCTGAGATCTGCATGCTTTGGCAGGTCTGCTTGTAACTTGGGTTGATAAGTTGGGTCAAGGAGGAGGCATGAAGTATTACATTGCTGTCGTAACTGTTTCACTACCGCAGTTCATTGTTAGTTTGTGCATTTTTTAAGCTATTGGGGAAGAAAAGCAAATCACATGCCATTTGGGGGCAAGTATCTTGATTGCAATATAGGATGATTGAATTATTATTTCTGAAGATTTGTCTTAATGTGATTTTAAGTGATTTACTTTGTTGCAGGTTTTCTGTAAATATTGCATTGTTATATCAAATATGTCACTTTCTAATATACGGTACTTTCTTCCTAATATATTAGTGTACAATATTATGGAAGATCCCTGCCTTAGTTTGCTTTATTATATATCTTGCCTGTTAAAATATTAAGGTGATAGAAATTTAGACCTAGAATGAAATGTAAGAAGTTTTCTCAGTTAAAACTGTGTATTTTATGTCTGTATGCCCTATAAAAGGTGGCTTTTGTTTAGATATATGAGCAAGGCAAAGCTCTGTTTTAACTGACCATTTCTGTATTTGATGTACAGAAGTCTGTCTCCTTGTGTTTAGTAAGCTAATTCATTCATTTATATGATACTTATTTTTTATTTTTTTATTTTTAAGAGACAGAGTCTTGCTCTGTCACAGGCTGCAGTGCAGTGGCGTAACCGTAGCTCATTGTAACCTTGAACTCCTGGGCTCCAGCAATCTTCCCAACTTCAGTCTCTTGAGTAGCTGGGACTACAGGTGTTCAGATAGTTTAAAAAAAATTTTTTTTAATGAGGTCTTGTTATGTTGTCCAGGATAGTCTTGAGCTCTGGCCTCAAATGGTCCTCACACCTTGGCCTCCTGAAGAAGTGCTTGGAATAGAAACATGATTCCTATTTACTGATTGTATATTATGTGCCAGGAACTCTCTTAGTCTCTTGGTATTCAGTAGTGAACAAAGCAGACAAAAATTTCTCTCCTTATTATGGAAATCACATTCTAATGGGCAAGACAGATATTAAGCAAAATAAATAATAAAATATGTAGTATGTTGGATAATAGTAAATGCTTAGGATAAAAACTAAAGTTGCAAAGGAGGATGGAAATGTTGGGTGAGCAGTTGAAGTTTTAGATTGTATGTCTAAGGAAGGCTCTGCAGAAAAGGTGGATTTTCAGCACAATCTGAAGAAGTGGGGAAGTGGGTTGTCTCGTGAAGAACAAGCTTGCTGGAGGGAACAGAAATTGCCAGATTCCTGAAATGGGAGATCAGTGTGCCTGGAGAAGAGTAAAGGAGGGTGGAACAGTAGGACATGCAGGAGAAGTGGGATGGCTCAGAAGCACTGGGGGTCCCATGCTGTCTTTGACTTTTCCTGTGACATAGGAGGGAATTGAATAGAAGAGCTGATTTCTATGTTAACAGGATTACACTGCCAGCAGTTTTAAAACTAGATGAAGGGGAACCAAGTTGGAGATGCGAATTTGGGAGTTACCACTATGAGAAAGTGTTTAAAGCCCTGAGACTGGCTGAGCTTATCTAGGGAGTGAGTGTAGATAGAAAAGTCCAGACAGAGGTCCAAGGCCTGAGTCCTGGAGATCTCTAGTCCATAGAGGTCAGGGAGATAATGAGGAACCAGGAACAGCTAGAAGAGAAGGAAAATGAAAAAAGGGTGACTCTCTGGAGGCCAGTGAAGAAATTGTTTCAGGGAAGAATGATCCACTGTATGAAATACCACTTATAGATCGACATTCAAATAACCATTTGGCTGTAATTATTTTTTACAAGTCTTTATTTCTTAATTGCCCAATATACTTATACTTTTTCGGGAGGGCAAAGGTGAGTTAATTTTCTATTATTAGCAGCTGACTGAACATGAAAAAGCTTATAATAACTGTCTTCTTTATACTTCCTCTTAGAGTATTCAGTATTCATTTACTCATTCATTCAAGAAACACTTGAGCATATAAAACTGCTGGTTGCTGTGCAGTAGTAAAAGAAAAAAAAAAGATTAATGAGACACAAATTCTGTCCTCAAACTGCTTGCAGTTGAATAAGAGAGATGAAATTGTAACAAGGAAGGTAAGACATGTTTGAGTTTAATGGGAGTAGTACAACCTGGCTATATTAGAAATTGCAGAAGACTTCTAGCTGAGGTTGTAAAGAAAGGCAATAGGAAGATGTTATTTATAGACCATGTAATATTGGAGCAGGAAGATTCCAAAAGCCAGCGGACTTGTAAGTGGCCTCATAGTTCATGGCACGGTGGTCCAGAAGAAGAGTCCAGCGCTCATGCCCTGATTGAGTGGAAAGGGTGGATTTGACAGGAGGTGAAAGGGGAAGGTAAGGAGGCCCAGGGAGGTGAGGAGACAGAAAGAGACAAGTCATAGTTTTTGGGAATGCCACGTGGAATTGTTAGAATATAGGGTTCATTTTGGAAAGCACGAGAAGAGCTGGAAAGATCATTTAGAATGAGATCGAGAAGGGACTTCAAGGCCAAGGTGAAAGTTAGGCTTTTACCCCCTAGGCTGGTAAGTGAGTGGAGGTGAGGGCATGTGGTACCACTGGGGAAATAGATGGGAAGAAATGTGAGAAACATTCCGTGCTCTGCAGTAAATTTAGAAAGTTACCATGTATTTCATGTGAATCGTTGATTGTTTTCAGAGTTGAAATTCATAGAGTATTGTATCAATATCTTCCTTCACATTGTTGCTTTTCTCAGCTTGTTTTCTTGCTTATGACCGTTTTTGGTTAATGCGGTCCTAGTTAAAGATTAATTGAAACCCATTTCTCATTCAGTGGAATTTGGACACAGTGATCCCATCAATGTTGAGAAAATGGAGTACATTGTAATTGCTTTTTGGTAAAAAAAAAATATACATTATATATTATAATTCTGAAAATACCAATGTGAAACTTCAAAGGAGCTGAAAAAAATCAAGTGCCTCATGGTTGAATAAGTAGGTTAAGTACAGGTTGTAAAGGCCAACCGTTAAAGAATGAGGCAGACCAGGGTCAAAAATCTTTCCCGAAGTCACTGGAAAGGGTGCTCAGTTGCTAGGTTACCAACAAGAATTTACCATTGCTGTGGCCAAAAGAGCTGATTTACCTGGTTTGTACATTAAACTGTGTGGCGGCCAGCTTGTGTGCCATAGTCCTTCCTGCTTGGATGACAGGAAGCGGAAGTCGGCTGCCAACCTTGTGTCCTTGGGCTGAAACCTGGCAGAGGTGCCCATGGTACCTGTCGTGAGATGGGGCTTTTTTCTGGTTTCGGTCACATTGCCCGAAAGATAAGGCATTTCAGGAATTCTACTGAACACCTCTGAAACACAATCCAGAACAATGGGCCTTTCAGGGCACCCGAAATGTTTGACATTCAGAGTGTTATTTTAACTTGTCTCCCAGGGTGGAGACACTTGGTTCCTATGGAAACTGTGGACCTGGGTAAGGGCCGGGGTTCTAAACTATCAATAGGAAGTCTGCTAATAATCACATGCTGCCATCACGTTTATTTAGAAATGAAGTTAGGTTTAAAATATTTAGCTTTTAGCTTTCACTTTTAGTTGTTTTCATTCGTTTTTGGAGCAGCCTTTCTTTGGCCTTTGCATCTTTGGGCTGCCAGCCCTCACCTGCGCTCTGTGGTATGGGCCAGGACACAGAATTGTTCTGAGGCCTGTTGTAATCAGCTCTTCCTCATGCCTTCCTATCTGGATGTTTATAAAAATGGAGAGACAATGTGTATAAAAGTGCTTTGGAAATGAAGTTTTATAGAACCACAAGACATTTTGATCATTGATTAGGGGTCTTGTTGGAGATAGGAATAATTATTGTTTAAAAGCAAAGTTAATAGTGTTACAAAGGGAAAAATAATGCAGCTGATAAAACGCAAACTAATTTATCTATATTTGTTTGTTTCAGCTTTCATTTCTGTGGCTTAAGTATAGAAGGGTTTAAAGGATTAAAAGGTCTAAATCCCTTTTTTAATAGGTATTTATTTTTCCTGATATTCCTGAGGAGTAAGGACTGTGAAATAAATATACCTTTAGCTGATGTAGAAGGAACACTCAGAAATTAATCTCTTAAGCAGTGTGCAAAGTGAGATTTCTAGTGGTCTTGCCCCTTTGTTATAACTGATAGCTTTGTGGGTAGCCCAAAAGAGGGCTGGGGATGAACCCCAGCTCTGTGGTTTAGCTTTTGATCTTGGATAATATTTTTAGGCTATAAACTGGAGGTTATGTTCTCACCTCATGGACTTGTGTGAGGATCCGATGAAATATTACATGAGCGGAAACAACTCTGCCTAGCAGAGGATCAGTAAATGGTAGGCAGTATTCTTATTATTAGAATTGGTGATGATTATCATTAACAAAAAATATTCCATGGAACACTGTGATGTACAAGGTGCTGTGTTAGGGGATATGCAGGATTCAGAGAAAGCCATAAATGTGGCTGCTGAGATTTAGTTGCTTGCACATAACTTATTAATAGTTACAGAAGTCTTAGGTAAAAAGATGACTGACAAAACAGTGTAATATATGGGTAATGAATGATAGGGAACACAAAATAGTTCACAGTTTTATGGGATGCTCAGGAGTTTTTCCTAAGGAAGCATCTCCTTGAAAATAGGTACAGTATAGATGGACAGAAAGAATGAAGGGCTATTCCAAATGGGAGTGGTCTCCCCCCACCCCCTTATGTGGTATGGCATTGAGATTAAGAGTGGGAGAGGACGGTGGCATTTGGCCTGGCTCTTTACCGGGTGTGTCACCATACGCATGTGACCTCTCTAATCTGATTCTTCATCTCTGTAGTGGATGCAGGAGTAGGACAGAGGATCCTTGCTCTTGAAATCTCAGTAACAAGATCATGTGGGGGGAAAATCATGACAGCATATTTGATTGACATTGATTACTTATCTAATAAGTCCGTACTCCAATAACCCTCCTTGTTTAAACCTAGTATTTCTTTCCACCAATTGCAATAACTCTTATGACTGTCTAATATTGTAAACATTTGACAGTACGATTCAAATAAAATTCAAATCTCTTGTGAAATTTCAAGCCTTGTGAAAATGCAGGATTTCCTAAATAAGAGTTTGAAGACTTGCAAAAATAACTTTTGAACCCATTGATAAAGGGTGTATGTATGTGTTTGTGTGTGTGTGTCTATATATGTGTGTGTGTGTCAAATCCTTACAGAGCGCTTGCTACATGTCAGGTGTTGTTTGGAGCACTGTGCATGCATTCATTGACTCTTCACTACAGTCTTAGGATGCAGGTGCTATCACAGTTCCCAGGATGGGCAAGGAAACAGAATCACAAAGGACCCAAACCAAGCAGTCTGGCCCAAGAGTGCATGCAGTTCATCATTGTGCTAACACCAACTCTACTTAGATGAGTTGATAATTGACCAATGGCAGGAAATCAAAAGGGAGGAGAATGGGCACCTCAGTAGAGAGAGATTTCCAGAGGACAAAGAAAGCTTTTGTGAAAAATTGATAAAAGCTGTCAACTAAATAGTGTAGATAGTGGTGAGACCATGGGCTCTGCAGTCAGACTGCTTGAGTTCACTGCTCCTTAGCCATATGACCTTGGATAGATGACTCAACATCTCTGTGCCTCAGTTTCCTTATGCACGAAGTAGAGGTGATAGTATCACCTGTAGCATCGTGGTGTGGCTTATATGATTAAAATACCTATAAACTCATCTGACAAGTAGAATATACTCAGTAAATGTTAATTGTTACTAAAAGTGACATTTGAGAAAATGGCCCTCTTTATGATTATGTTCCAAAAAGCAGACATGACAAATGTCATATGCCATTGTCTGATTTTGTTTGGATAATTTATTCTAAAGAGCCTCACATACTTGTTTTGTTTTTTCCCTTCTAAGAAATAGCACATGGTTGCTAGCACAAGTATGTCAAAAATGTCATTTACTGTACAAAGATGAAATAAACTTATTTTCAGTTTATTTTTCAAGATAAAATCTGAGTAAGTCTCCCTTCCACACAGATGCACCCTATTTGTATTTGTATTGCTATGTAAGTGGATTTGCTTTGCCACTTGATTTTTTTCAGTACTTATTCTCCTCTGATCATGAAGACCTATCTCTTGGAATTTTTGTGAGGATTGAATGAACTCATGCATGTAAAGTGAAAGGCATATAGTGAACACTTTGTAATTGTTAGTGACTCTTCCATGAATCTGTTATTATTTCCAAAAAATGGCAATGGCACGAGCAAAGTGCAGATATAAGAGTATGCATGTTCCATTCAGGATTTATTTATTTCTTCCATAGACATTAAGCACCCATTCTGAATCAGACTCGGCATAGTAGGTACAAGAATATGAAGGCAAATTGAACATGTTTCTCCCTGTCTACCCCCTCTTTCCCCAACTCTCTCATGGAGAGCTAGCATTCTAGAAGAGGAGTCAGAGGTAAAAACAAATAATTATAGTACACTGTGCTTCCTAAATGCTGTAATTGAGACATGAACTTCATGTGAGTATAGAGCATGGAGTAAATTCTTTTGCTTAGGGGAATTTGGAAGGTTTCACTAAGAAGATGATATTTGAGCTGCATGGTAAGCTTGACTTAAGCAGAGGAAGCTCACCCCTAGAAGAATGAGGTGCAGTTTGAAATAGAGGTTGCTGCGCAAATACCCAGGCTCATGATTGCCCAGGTTTTAGGAGTATGGGCATTTGTCCCTTAGTTTTGGGAAATCGTGAAGCTTTGTTGTTTTTTTTTTCTTTTTCTTTTAAATGTAGATTTATTGAGCTCTGATTTACACACAGTAAAATTTACCCTCAATTTAATGAGAGCTGACAGGTGTATACAAACCTGTAACCACCACTACTACCTTTAAGATACAGAATTTTCATCACCCCCCCCCAGTGCCTCTGGCAACCGCTGATCAGGTTTCTTAGCTCTCTAGTTCCATTACCAGCATGTCCCCTGGAATCAGAGATGTGCCCTTTCGTGTCTGGCTTCTTTCACTTTATCATAATGGTTTTGAGACTCATCCGTGTTCTTGCATAGGCTGGTAGTTTGTTCATGGAGGGTTTAAAAGATAAAAGAATGCCATGACACTTTTAGGAAAAAGAGTCTGTTAGTGGGTGATCTATAAAATGGATTCAAGAGGGGAGAGTGGCAGCATCCAAATGCATTAGAGCCTCATGGAAAACCCAGGGAACATTTCTGCACAGTTGTAGGCAGAGGAACATCCGCTAAAGTGGGAGAGGAACCAAGGTGCTGGGCAGGGCGGTTGCAGGTGGGGCGTGATTAAAAGCACATTGATTGGAGCTGCAGAGTGACAGGAGAGCTCAGGGACACATGCTGGCACCAGCTCTGCTCCTGGAACTTCTCATGTGTATTCTCTGCATTGTCAGAACGCTGGGGCTGGGGAAACCAGCAACGGGATGGGGTTTCTCTATAAAGTTTTTAGTTTTTGCTATATTTCAAGCTTCAGTAAAGCAATTATACCTCCTGTATTGTCTTCATGAGTTAAAGTATCTATAAGCATTTTGCAAATTTAAGATAATGTTTGGTAGTAATGCACTATGGTAATATATCATCTAATTGCAATATTCTGTAATATATTCAGTAGAAAAACTCTGCACTTAGGTCAGGAAGGGATTTCTTGGAAGTAAACAATATATATTTTTTTCATGTCAGGAAAACTTTCACAGACTTCTGAACTTCCCTGTGATAGCTCAGTAAATGTTTCTTGCCCCTAGAAATCATTTACTTTCTCAGAAAGAGAAATACTCATAAAAGAGGACTAAGTTAAATTCTGCATGTGGATTTTTAAAAAA
Organism: Mirza zaza; assembly: GCA_008750895.1. Classification (NCBI taxonomy): domain Eukaryota; kingdom Metazoa; phylum Chordata; class Mammalia; order Primates; family Cheirogaleidae; genus Mirza; species Mirza zaza. The sequence continues at coordinate 61,083 of VSMD01041143.1, forward strand.
AATATTTGTAACTTCAGGCTGGGTGCGGTGGCTCACGCCTGTAATCCTAGCACTCTGGGAGGCCAAGGTGGGTGGATTGCTCGAGGTCAGGAGTTCCACACCAGCCTGAGCAAGAGCAAGACCCGGTCTCTACTATAAATAGAAAGAAATTAATTGGCCAACTAATATATATAGAAAAAATTAGCCGGACATGGTGGCGCATGCCTGTAGTCCCAGCTACTCGGGAGGCTGAGGCAGCAGGATGGCTTGAGCCCAGGAGTTTGAGGTTGCTGTGAGCTAGGCTGATGCCACGGCACTCACTCTAGCCTGGGCAACAAAGTGAGACTCTGTCTCAAAAAAAAAAAAAAAAATTGTAACTTCAGGCACAAATGACCTGCTAAAGGTAATGATATACATCCAGTAATTAAGATAAAATGGTAAAATACAAGTTCATTCTCATTGACTTTGCCAGCTACAGTGAAGATTGTGCTTTATATGCCCTAGAAAAATTGTAACTGAAAAAATTACAAGGACATGAAAACATCCCACCTTTGATTTTTCTTTAGTTTTGCTGCTGGAGAAGATAGAGCATGATGACGTCTGCAACAAAACCTTGAAGATTACGGATTTTGGGTTAGCGAGGGAATGGCACAGGACCACCAAAATGAGCGCGGCAGGCACCTACGCCTGGATGGCCCCCGAAGTCATCAAGTCTTCCTTGTTTTCTAAGGGAAGCGACATTTGGAGGTGAGCAGTGTGCCTTTGCTCTTGGAACCTTCTGCAGGAAATGCTTGCTAGGCTTTATTTAAGTGAATCCCAAAGCATTCAGTAGAAGTTCTGAGCATAAATAGTACCGGCCGTTTTGAAGAAAGTTTTATGGTTTTGATCAAGGTGGTCATGACAACGGAACAAGTAATTTGACGTTTGTATTGTCATATGACTCCATTTGGTAGGAGAACCTTCTGGTTAAATGTGGAGTTTGATTGAAACTGATCATAATTTGAGTTAACGCTAACGCCAAGATTTTATGAGGTCTGCCGGTAAACAAAAGTAGATTTTATTTTAAGCGAACTTTTGATGCCTGGTGAATCACAAACAGTATTAGCATGGAAGGAGTTTGAGAAAAATATTTAGACCAATCATTTTATAAATTGTATTATCTAAAGATTAAAGTTTGAAGATGGGTAGCTGCACCCAAATGGATTACCAGGTTATCTTGATTTTCCATTCAGCTATTTCTCATTAGGGGGATGAAGATGCCAACAATAGCAGAACAACAAACAAAAATCCCTCAATTTAATAGTTACAATGCACCCAGAGTTTGCTTGCCTTTATTTAATGCTCATAAAACCCTATGTGGCAGGTATTCAAATTCCAGTTTTTTTTTCTGTTGTTTTTATCAGCTTTATTGGGATATAATTCACATATCACACAGTTCACACATTTAAACTGTACAATTCAATAGCTTCTAGTATAATGTATTAATAGAGTTATGTATTCATCACCACCATTAATTTTAGAACATTTTCATTATCCCCCCCAAAAAAGCCTGTACTCCTTACCTATCACCCCAATTCCCCCTTTCCTCTCAGCCCTAGGCAACCACTCATCTATATTCCATATCTTTAGATTTGCGTGCTCTGAGCATTTCATATAAATAGAATATTACAATGATTTGTTCCTTTGTGGCTGACTTCTTTCACTGAGCATGTTTTGACGTTCATCCATGGAACAACCTGTATCAATACGTCATTCCTTTTTATGGCTAAATAAAATTCCATGATAAGGATAGACCACATTTTGTTTACCCATTCGTCTGCTGATGGACATTTGGATTGTTTGCGCTTTTTAGATATTGTGAATAATATTACTACAAACAACAGTGACCAAGTTTTTGTGAGGACATGTGTTTCCAGTTTTCTTGGGTCTATGCCTAGGAGCAGCGAAATTGCTAGGCCATATGATGATTCTATGTTTAATTGTTTGAGCAGCCACCAGCCAATTTTCCAAAGTAGCTGCACCATTTTCATTCCCACCAGTGGCACATAAGGGTTCTGATTTCTACACATCCTCGTCAACACTTGTTATGTGACTTTTTTATTCCAGCCATCTTTATGGGAGTGAAGTGGTATCTCCTTATGGTTAAAACTACACTTTTTTTTTGTAACATAAAAGAAAACTGTAGCTGAGAGGGAAGATGTCAGTTGGTCAAGAGTCCATTTCCAATTAGTGGCAGAACCTCTATTTCAACACAGATCTATTTGGCTTCCAAATTCATGATTTTTTTAAAAAATCATTTTTTCTTTTTAATCTTTGGATACACTAGAAGTTACTCCCTCAAATTCACACATGAAGTTAGCAGTAGAGACCCCTCAGCAAAAGTTCCATAAAATTGCTTTACATTTAAAGCTTATCCTCCACACTTAAAATATGATTTAATTATTCTGCATATAACTTTTTTTTAACTGTCTTAAATCCCCAGTAATGAGTAATATATTAAATACAATATGTTAAATTTAAACAATAGAATCCAAAACAATAGTATTGGAAAATGATGGTCTATTGACATGAAAACAGATTTGTAAAATACTTTTAACTGAAAATAGTTTAAATGGCTTATAAAACACTTTGTGTCATGTTGTGCATACACATATTTGTATGTACATGCACATATTTACAACTATGTTTACATACACCAAAGATCAACAGTGGTTATCATCCTTGGGAAAGAGGCATACTTGTGATTTTCCTCTTTATCTTCTTATTTTCCAGAATATTAGAGGGGTACAAATGTTTTGGTTTACATGGATTGCTTTTGTACTGCTCCAGTCAAAGTTGTAAGTGTGCCCATCACCCAGACAATGTACATTTTCCTGTTAGGTGTGATTTTACCCCTTCTCTGCTCTCCCCTTGCACCTGCATGATTTCCATTGAGTTTTACTTCCCTCTGTGCACGAGTGCTGATCAGTTAGTTCCAAATTAATAGTGAGTACATGTGGTATTTGTTTTTTCATTCTTGCAATACTTCATTTAAGAAGATGGTCTTCAGTACCATCCAGATTGTTGCAAAAGGTATTAATTCATTTTTTATGGCTGAGTAGTACTCTATGGTATACATATACCACATTTTATTAATCCACTCTATAGTGTTTTAGGGCCAGTTTGAAATATACAAATGCCTCATACCTGAATCAATTAGACTCTCTTCTGGTAGAGTCTGAGCACATGTGTTTTACAAAGCATTAAGTGTGTTTTCATTGATTTAATTACAGTAGTTTTCTAACCGTATGAAAATATCAAATTATAGAAGTGAAATTGGCTATCGTTTTAACAAATTATACTTCAAGACTCGAAAAAACTATTAAAATATATAATAAATGAATTTTGCATTCAAAATGTATTGTAAGACTGTAACAATTTCATTTTGTGTGCTTCTATTATAAGCCATATAATTACAAGGAACATGGATGCTGTACAATCATGCTTATGGCAACCTGGCATTTTGTATCTATTGTAAACAGAGAGGAAAACCAGGAAGTAAGCCAAAAAAAGCTTCTAAAAATCATCCCCAAGATATGGGTCTTCAAGTACATACACTCTTTGGAGAGGTAACCTCTCAAAAATCTATTTCTTTACAAAGCTTGATGATCTGATTTTCATTATAAGCAAAGTATACCAAGGGACAACTCTCTTTAATGTGTTTTTCTTTCTGTCCCTTTTGCTTTCAGCTGCCATTTTTTACTGTTACCAGCCTGGCATCTCTCACCCCTCTTCTGATTAGCTCAAGTCCCTGATATAAAATGCCGTAGTATTTGTATATAACCTACACACACACCCTCCCATATACTTTGTCACCTCTAGATTACTTATAATACCTAATACAGTGTAAATGGTATTGTAATAGTTGTTATACCATATTTTTAAAATTTTGTATTTTTTTTTATTGTTGTATTGCTTTTATTATTTTTTTTTTCCTGAATATTTTTAGTCCATGATTGTTTGACTCCAGGATGTGGAGAGCTGACTGTACTCTGAAAAGGACTAAGCCACCTATTTGTAGGGTCAACCTCCCTCATACCCCCAGAACACATTCATATATGAAAGCATATTGTAGGATGTCACGATGGGTAGGGTCAGGGAAGATCATCTCTCTGAATGACACATATCATTGCTGTAGGATCTCTTTTTGTAATATTCCCATGAAAAATAATTTCATTCACAAACCATCACTTTACCTGCAGAGTGCTAAGGACTGGTGATTGTGTCTTTCATGATCACCTTCTCTTCCCCTCCCTTCTTCCTTACTGTTACTATACTACAAGTTAACTGTCCAATGCACTTAGATATTGTCATCTAATTTTTATAGCTCTTATCCTTACCCTGGTTTTATAGATTAGGTAGCCAAACCACAGAGAAGTTAGGAAATTGGCTCAGAGTTGTAAAGCTGGTAAGAAACAGACTCCAGGTCCAGTACTGAGATCTGTAACTCCTGGTACCACAGCCCTGAATCTTGATGCCACTTGAGTTCTCAGGAGGGGCTTCACTACACCACCCAGTTTAAGAAAACAGAAAAGCATGTGCTATACTTTAGAAATAGTTACATTTTTTCACATTGATTTTTCATAGGATAAGTCCTCCTCTCTCTAGAAAAATGACCTAACCTGGATTATTGAATCCCTGAAACTTCAAGAAGCAAAGTCACATTGTTTATTCTTTGTTTTAGTTTTGTTGTTTATTCATGAGAATTTCTTTGACTTTAGACAATTTTCAATTATTCTGTCTAAGAATTTTTGGCCCCCTGCTCTGAGGTGGTTTTTGTTGAGTGGTCTGTAAGTCGAAGTTATGAAGATGCCTCTTCTAATGAACCGTAATATAGATCATTGTAAAGAAATTATAAAAAAACCAGATAAACTTTGAAAAATACTGATTTCAACTTAATAGCTAACAGTTATAGCACTGTTTATTTTATAATTGCTACTTTCTATATATTATGTATGTTTTTACTTAAATAAAACTGTTTTGAGATAGTAGAGCAGATATCACTATTATTTTATAGGAGAGTTAGTGAAAAATCAGCACCACATGTACTCACCATCAAATTCATACTAATTCATCAACACTTATGTGCACATATAGATTATCATTCATTGCATGTCTGCCAGGTGGGAGGGGGAGGAGGGGATGGGATATTGACACCTGATGAGTGCAGTGCACACTGTCTGGGGGATGGGCACGCTTATGGCTCTGATTTTGGCTGTGCAAAGGCAATATATGTAACTTAAACATTTCACCTATTACTGTTCAGCAATATGGTGAAAACCTTACCAACACATCTCCTGAAATATAAAGAGAGGAGCAGGAAGATGAACAATTTCAAAAAAACTATCTAAAAACAGTTAATCGACGTGATTCCATCTCCGTCCTGTGGCGCGTGGCATGAGATTTCTGTGGGGCTGTGCTCTTCAGTGCCCTAACAATCCTCGAGAGGTTTTATTTAAGTGTAGGGGAAAGCAGATAGAGGGAGAGACAGGAAAACAACCACATTACTCTTACAGTGTAGCCTCGTTCTAGACTCGGATTAATTCAGTTATGTACTACTTTTAAGCTTTCCTCTTCGTTAGGTAGTTTAAAATCCTATATCGAATGCACACTTGATTTCTGGGACAGAGTAGATTTGCATGTGTTTGAGTTGTTAATGGGAAGAGCCCACCTCTGACCTTGGCATGTTAGCACCCTGGCCTTGGGTGGAAGAAGAGAGGTTCCCACTGGGAGTTGGATGAAGGTGCTGATGCGTTTATCCCACCAGCTGTGTCGGAAGGACAGGACACCATGTCGTCCACTGAACGTTGTGCAAAACTTGCTTTCTAGCTATGGAGTGCTGCTGTGGGAGCTGCTCACGGGAGAAGTCCCCTATCGCGGCATTGATGGCCTTGCAGTGGCTTACGGGGTAGCAGTCAATAAGCTCACTTTGCCAATTCCATCCACCTGCCCTGAGCCGTTCGCCAAGCTCATGAAAGGTATCTGTGCAGCCTTTGTTTTTGTGTGTCTGTGGGAACAAAGAGGATCGCTTATTAGAACATCCTCATTTTTTTTAACCAAGAAAGCAATTTCTGTGATTCTAATTTTCCATTACTTTTAAGTAACCGTACTATTTTAAGAATTAGAAACCTAGTCTCCGATCTAAAATATCAGGTAAAGTTTTGATGAGCTAAGTAATAGGAAAACGATCCAGGTTTTTCAGTGACTCATATGTATAAAACTCAACTGAGTGGTAATAAAGTTTCCACCAAGTACACTAGTAGAGTCCAAACACAGTATTGAATTGGCTACAAATATGCTGTTTCAAATGTGACTCGATGATCAAAAATGCGTTACCGTCTTAACCAGCATGTCATGACCTTGTCTATTTGATCCTTATATTTTAAAAATTGTTAACTAAGCCAGCTGTGGTTCTAAAATAGAAAAATTAGCCAGTCACAGTGGCATGTGCCTGCAGTCCCAGCTTCTCAGGAGGCCAAAGCAGGAGGATCGCTTGAGCCCATGCATTTGAGGTTGCAGTGAGCTATGATGATGCCAGGCAACAGAGCGAGAAGCTATCTCAAAAAAAAAAAAATGGTAATCAACTCTTCTTGTAAGCAGAAAGGCACCTTACTTCATTATTAGGCTATTTCTTAGAACTTCTCTTGTGGTCGTAACAATTTAGAGATGTTGGTTTTCTTGGGTTGAGTTATGTGACTCTGTATCAGTGAATCATCTGGTCATGGTGACTTAAGCCCCTGAAATACAGAGTTCATGGTAAGGTATGGAAACACACATCTGTCTATTAAACGTGGTATAATACAGACACCGGTAGTCTTACCTTATAGTAACTATTATGCGTGCCTCTGACATGGACACTATAAAATAAATTATTCAAAATATTATCCGTAGATTCTTCAAATGTTCAGGAGCAGACACCATACACATAGGCTTCTGGTTTAGAATGGTAAATGTTAAGTTGAAATACACGTCAGTGTAAAACATTTCTTAGACATTCTGGTGACTTGGAGATAATCTGAGCCAGGCTGAGAGGTGGGATTAATGTGATTCTTGCTTGTTTTAGAATGCTGGGAACAAGACCCTCACATTCGTCCATCGTTTGCCTTAATTCTTGAACAGCTGACAGCTATTGAAGGGGCAGTGATGACAGAAATGCCTCAAGAGTCTTTTCATTCCATGCAGGATGACTGGAAACTGGAAATTCAACAAATGTTTGATGAGTTAAGAACAAAGGAAAAGGTGAGAGAGAGATTTTTAATTGCATAATATACACCATTTATGAAGATTGGGGAAATATGAGCCAAAAGTACTCTTGGTGTGATTATAAAATATTTTCACATGTCAGTATTTTTTGATTCTTGCTTTCCCTTCAGGTTAAAAACAAACAAAACAAAAACAAAACAGATGTATATTCAAAATGTATAATTGGAGAAAAAACTTTTTGTTAGGGAAATTTTCAAATGTAAAACAAAGAGGAGAGAGAATAACATAAAGCTGTTGTATGCATTAACCAGCTTTAATAATTGTTACAATTTTATCTTTTTTTGGTCTCTTTTCCCCATTATCATTTTTTAACTGGAGTTTTTTAAATGAAATCCTAGATTCATATCATTTTATCCATAAATGCTTCAATATACACCTCTAACTGGTAAGCATTTAAAAAAAATCTTTCTTGCCATTATTATCTAAAAAAATAACAATTCCTTAATTATTGTATAATATTTGGTCCATGTTTAACTGTCACAAAGATGTCTTTTTATATCTAGTTGGTTTGTACAAATCAGAATTTGTACAAGGTCTACAAGTTGTTTTGATTGTGTTTGAAAGCCTCTCTGTTATACTAGTTCTTCCATATTCACTCCCCTCTTATTTCCAAGGCCAGTGCTTTGTTGGAGAGACCAGGAAAATGTGTACATTTTGAACTCTTTAACATGAGTTAAGCTGTGCTTAGCTTATACATTTTAAGAAGGAAACAAATAAGCATATAAACATACAGAGGCTGCAGTTATGTTATTAATACTGCATATGAGGTGAAATATGAGAAGTAAACACACCCCATAATTGGAAGGCAGACTAGTTGGGAAGTGAGTTGAGTTAGCATGGTCTCTTTTAGATGGTGACAAATGAAGGCACTCTGGGAAGCCACTGCAGAAGGATTGCTTGAGGTCAGGAGTTTAAGAACAGCCTGAGCAAGAGCAATGCCCTATCTCTACAAAAAATAGAAAAATAAGCCAGGTGTGGTAGTGTGCACCTGTAATCCCAGCTACCTGGAAGGCTGAGGCAGGAGGATCGCTTGAGCCCAGGCGTTGAGTTTGCAGTGAGCTATGATGACACCACTACATTGTAATCAGGGCAACACAGTAAGACTCTATCTCTAAATAAATGGTAGATAGATAGATAGATAAGCAGTGAATTGGACGCTGTGCTACAATACTAGTGTTTGGGGGTTTTTAAAGATATTTATGTAATACTTGAGCATTTTGATGAATCAAGTTTCATTCTTGTTGTCTGAAGTGTATACTTGTTCAATAGTTTAAATTCTTCTGTTGTACATGTGGTAAATGTCTTGTCTTGGTTAAAAGCACAATATTGTATATTACCGATGCTCTTTGTAAAGTCATATAAACTTCCAGGGAGGAATTTTTATAGCTCATACACTTGTGATGCTAAAATAGTAGAATTCTTTTTAGGTCAGCAGATATTACTTTGCTTAAATAAAGAGCACCATTCGTTTATTCCAATTTATGATGTTGAAGCATGGAATTATGGTATAGCTAAGAGTCATTTTCCCATGATAAAGTTACCTTGACTTGTGTAGTATGACTTTGCACTGTAGCTCTAGATTTTCACAGTGATCATACACAGAAGGCCAGTAGCCAACCTAAGTCCAGAAGAAAGCACAGACGAGGGCATAATAAGTCGTGATTTATATATTTGCATAATCATTTCCTGAGCTAATGTATATAATACTGTGCATGATACTAAGACATTATATGCCCAGATTCTGTTTTCAAGTATCTTACTTCTGTTACCATGCTAAATTGGAAATTAATACAAGGTATGTCATAGGCATTCCCAAAAATGCACATTATTTTCCAAAAAAAAAAGAAAAAAACCCACAAAATGATTTAAGAACATGACTATGGGCCGGGCGCGGTGGCTCACGCCTGTAATCCTAGCTCTCTGGGAGGAGTTCGAGACCAGCCTGAGCAAGAGTGAGACCCCATCTCTACTATAAACGGAAAGAAATTAATTGGCCAACTAATATATATAGAAAAAATTAGCCGGGCATGGTGGCGCATGCCTGTAGTCCCAGCTACTCGGGAGGCTGAGGCAGCAGGATTGCTTGAGCCCAGGAGTTTGAGGTTGCTGTGAGCTAGGCTGACGCCACGGCACTCACTCTAGCCTGGGCAATAAAGTGAGACTCTGTCTCAAAAAAAAAGAACATGACTGTGACTATGGGGAAATTGTTGAGTTTCAATGTTACTCACTTTTTCCAGCAAACATATATTGAATAGGTGCTGTGTCCTGAGGGCAGTGCCAGAATTTTCGAATTCAGAAATTGGATATGGCAGTTTGTACCCTTGAACAGTCCTTTGCTTGCCAGGCTAGTGATTTGGACCTTGGTGACAGGTTTCAAAAAGGGGCTCCATGGAATATCTTGGCAACACTTTTGAGCCAGACATGGAGTCAGAACCTCCTCCCTCCTCACACCCCCTCTGCTGTCCCTCATTCTCTTCCTTATTTGTGGTAATGAGATCACTATTCTCCCAGGTGCCCAGTCTCAAGGGTCTTCGGCAGTGTTTCCTGTGGTCTTCTGTGTGACAAAGAGCATCAGTGGCGATTCTCCTCCTGATCCTACTGTCCCCACCAGCACCGTGGCTGCATCAGCCTGGCTGGGCACTGTGCATCCGGCTTCACTGCTCTGATATGCCCCTTCCTCCTTATAAAATGCACATCTGATCAGCTTTGTTCCCATAGCCAGCTTCTTTTCCTTAGTCACTTCCTGTCTCCTTACACACTCAGCCTCACTTTTCCACTGCCTCTGTCCCTGCCGTACTGAATTTCTCCCAGTTCCATCGATGTCATGCTCCTGACTTGAGGCCTTTGCATGTGCTCTTTTCTCTGTTGTGAACCTGCTTCCCTCCCTAGCTTCTGCCCCCCAGCCCATGGTTGGCGGCTCTTCCATTCTCAGTTCCTGATGGCTCCCTCCCTCATGCTGCTGTGCTGGATAAACTTTGCTTCCCTTATCACGGCAGCATGTCGTACTCGATTAGTCTTTGCTTGTTTACTCGTTCTTGCTCTGCCTCTTCTGTTAGGTAGTAAGTTCATGAGCTGTGCTGTTACATTCTTGTTCATTTGCATCTACAGCATTGAACACAGTCTTCAGCACCTGGCCAGCATTAAATAAATACAATAAATAAACCTAAGTATGGTTTGTTAATATGCTCCTGATATGTATTTTAATAGTTGAGAGATAGTAGCAATTATCTAAATCATTATTATTATGGTTTTAAGTGAACACTCAATTTAAAAGTATACATTGTTATGAATCCTGTTATGTATCCTATTATACAAAAGAGGCATACAACTGAACTGTTAAACTTCTGATTATAGATTATTAAGAAACTCTCACACACATGCACAGAGAAACATGCCATTCACTTAAGCGTTGTTTGTAAGAGTGAAAAGCTAGAAATAACCTCAATATCCATTAATAAGGGAATAGATGACTATATATCATACAATGGGAATCTGTACAGTACAGTAAATCCTCACTTGACATTGTCAGTAGGTTCTTAGAAACTGTGACTTCAAGCAAAACGACATATAATGAAATTATTTTACCATAGGCTAATTGACTGAAACAAGAGTTCAGTACCTGTGGAATATTTCTGGTCACAAAGACATCCAGCAAACTTATAAGTAAAGATCAAAACACTTCTAAAAGTAAACATTGAAATAAATGTGAGCTATACGTACATTTTTAAGTGATTAATAAAAACAAGGAAGAAAATTATTTACCCAGTTATTTAAGTTCAGGGTCATGGGTGGACAGAGCCCATCCCAGCAGCTCAGGGCACAAGGCAGGAACCAGCCCTGGACAGGACGCCATCCCATGACAGGGTGCATTACATGCACATCCACACCCACTCAGACTAGAGCCCTATAGATGCACCAGTGAACCCAACAAGCACATCTTTGTGATGTGAGAGGAAACCCGTGCAGATGTGGGGAGAATACACAAACTCCACACAGACTGTGGCCCCAGCTAGGAATTGATTTGTTTCATCATCAGTGTTATAACAAAACAATGTTGAATGAAGCAACATTATTTGAGAAGGTGCTGTAGTTAAAATGAATGAACCCTAGCAACATGTTCCCATGTGAATAAATCTAAACATAATATTGGGTGGAAAAAACTGAGTGGCAGAGGAATAGTTACATTATATACCATTTATATAAATTTATAAAAAACACAAAACAATACCATTCAAGTGTATAAAAAAGCTAAAAGTACAGGCCGAGGAAGGATGCCCACTGATTTAAGAAGAGCAGATCTGAAAAGGGGAGGGGATAGGATTAGATTTTGATGCACATGGGGCTTTGACCGACCTAAAACAGAGATAGTAAAAATTTAGCAGGGAAAAGGCACTTATTGAAACCTTAAAATCTGTACCCCCATAATATGCCGAAATAAAAAAAAATGGTAAGGGTGTAAGTATTTTGTCATTCCCTCTAATTATGGAATATTTTAAATATTTCATAATTTAAAATGATTAAAAATAATGTTTAGAAAGATAAATGTAAGCTGCTAAAGTCACTTTTTAAAGAAGTAGATGTATAAGTTATCCATTCTCTTCCTTAGATTTTTCAGTATTTTGTAAGCTTAAAAATATAAAATAGGCCAGGCACAGTGGCTCATGCCTGTAATCTCATCACTTTGGGAGGCTGCGGTGAGAGGAAGCCAAGAGCTTGAGACCAGTCTGGGCAACACAGTGAGAGCCCATCTCTACCAAAAATAAAAAAATTAGCCAGGCGTGGTGGTGCATAACCTTGTAGTCCCAGTTATTTGGGAGGTTGAGGCAGGAGGGTCACCTGAGCTCAGGAGTTCAAGGTTGTAGTGAGCTATGATGGCGCCACTGCACTCTAGCCTGGGTGATGGATGGAGACCCTGTCTCAAAAACATATATATACACACACACACATAAATAAAACAGATAAATGCAACCTAAGACCATGACATCACTAATAAATGTATAGAGTTCATAAGCAAGAAATACTAATCCAATTTTTCCCTGTCCCAATCATGCCCACAGAGTTGTATCTTACTGTGAGCTCCATGTTTTAAGAGGCCTTCCAGAGAAGGTGGAGGCGGAGGCAGGGAACCCGGAAATCTGAGCACAGGATGGGAAGAACAGAAACAGCACAGAATGGGGTGGGGACTGCAGGGGTTGTCCTTTAGTACTGGGAGGACTTTCAAGTACAGAGAGGAAGAAATGAATTGCAAGTTATTCCAGAGTTTGGAAGTAGGATCTCTAGTGAATGCTCCAGGGATTGAAATCTGGTCTGCATATCAACAACCATCTAGCCCTTCGAGATGTCTAGTGGTGAAATGCACTATCTCATCAGTTGTCAGCTTCCTTCACTGGAGGGACTTGAGTAGAATGTCTATATGGGACTCTGAAAAATATTACAGACCACACCTCCAAACCATTTTTTCTTATATGAAGTCTTTTTCGAGTGCCAGAATCTATAGCAATCTAGTATGGTGCTTAAAACCAATAACTCTGATCTGGACAGCCTGGTTGACCTTCGAGCTCTGCTGTGTGCTGGCTGCGTGGCTTCAGATTTTGTTACTCGCTGTCCTTCCTCAGCATTAGAATGGTCACAGATACAGCTGTCTCCCAGAGGGGTGGTGTGAGGCTTGAGTCATGAATGCAAAGTGCTCAGAGTGGAGCCTCATACTTAGTAAGTGCTCAATAAGTGTTAAGTCCAGAAAAAATAAAGTGGTGACTTTGGCAGAAGCTGGCTGGCTCAGACTCCCCCTGTTCCCTGGCCAGGCGTGGGGAGACCAGGCTCCGAGGACTGGTGCTGGGAAAAGCACAGACTGGGTCATGTTTTAAATCCTACTGTTCTTTGCAGGATTACGATCAGTGATACTATTGATATGTTTCTTGGAAACTTTAATACATTTTTGTTGACTTAAAATGATAGGGGAAAGTCTCTGATTTTTAAAATTTTTATACTTCCCCAGATTGTTTTCAGGAATTCTAAAGTTAGATGTTTATTAATTACAAAAATGAAAAATACTTTGCAGAGCAGGAGAAGGTTTTGAGAAAAAAATGAAGCTTCAAATCACAGAATGTAAACTTTGGAAGTGATGTAATTAACAATTCCTTATATTTTAACCTATTTTATTTATTTATTTTTAGTTATTGATAATTATTTATGAAACTAGAGGATATAGGCATTTCCAATGAGTTCTTATTACATGTGGTATAAAAATAAAAGCATGCTTCAAGAGTGGATATCAGTTCTTTCTCCATTTTGAGGCTTATAGTATAGCTTCTTTGTTTTGGGGCGGTTTTTTCTTTAATTGATTTTTGAGTTATCTTGTTGTCGTGTCTGTTTTTACTTTTTATTTGATTTTTGTGCATTGCTCCTTGAAATGCAGCATTTATGGTATTTTGTGAGCCAATTGGTTTAGAATTAAAGTATATATAATACTTTTTTTTTGCTTAAAGTAATTACATCTTTTTTGATGAAGTAAAAAGCACAGTGTACGTGCTCTATCTCCCTTTCTTGTTCACTGATTGCTTAAAGTAGGAGGCGTCAGACTTGGAATTAATGGTCAGTAACTTGGCTGTGGTCCGTGTTACTCAGTAAACTGTAGCCTCCATAGATACCAGGTCCTCCCTAAATTCCTGGCTTCTTATCTCTGTGTGTCTGTCTTTGTGCGTTATGTGCATGCACCTGTCTTTGACCCAGTCTGTGAAGGCATGTCATTGTTAATGATTAACCTCTACTGCCAGGAATCTGGATTTGCCATTACCAGAGTGGCTTGTGCCAAGCAATTAAATAAATATTACTGCTAGCAATCTCATCAACCGAAAGAATTCTTTTTGTGTGCTTCATAATTTCAAAGTATTCAAAAGGGTTCTTCTAATACCTCAGACCTTTTTAAAAATTTACCTTTGAATGTTTTAAAGTTCATTCAGAAGGAAAATTACTTTTACTGCCTTCTCTTCAATCTTAGATTTTTCTCTTATGAAGTCTTAAAGAAGTGAGTTTTTTTTTTATTTGTAAAGTTGTTGTGAGGGAATTTTAGGTTGGGACATGGAATTAAAAGTGTTTTCTTTATTCTGTTACTGTAGTGGTAACACACAGCCTAATTGAGTTTGCTGCCCTTATCTCTTTCTCATGCCATCTCATTTAACAATAGCTAGTTGGATTGATATCAACACCACTGGAAAGTAATATCTTAACAAAAAGGTAGAGACAGTAATGAATTAGAAATTGGAAGTTGACTGGAAATTATCTGCTGTCCCCAAATACACTACAATAAAATGTCCAATTTGGATAAAAGGTATCAATTAAAAAATGGATTACAGAATTTTTAACATGTAACATTTTTTTCTTTTCAAGTAATACATAGTATTACGGTATAATGAAGAAATACCAATCTGCGCTATAAATACGAACCAACTGATACCTGTTAGTCAGAGTAATTTGAACATCAATTGGTCTAAAGTAAATCATTTTTCTTGAAGTTTTGCTTATGCAATTTGTTTGCAAAAAATAAATTTAAAGAAAGCTTCAAAGCTGAATTTCAGTCTACTTTAGTAGCATTACCATAAATTCAGAATTATTTTGATCTGAATAAATACATGTCTCTGTTATGAGCACTCCCCAGTCTCTTCTTGATATTGTCCTATTTATTTGTGGGAAGATGGTCTTCTGTGTTTATTTACCTTTGTGATAATTGTACTGACAGATAGACTCAAATTACTCTTTCAGTCCATCTGTAAGAAGTCCAGGGGATTAGTAGATTTGAATCGGCATTCTAGTCCCATGGTTTGGCTCTAGTTTCTTCCAGGAGCCTTCATCTTACGGTGTTTCTTCATGGGTCAGCATTCAAAGTGTGGTCTGCTTATATAAAGTAGGAAATGTTTGCACAATACTCACAGTTCTCAGAGCTCATGGTGCAAAGCTCTACTTGAGAAGGCATCTACAATTTCTTACAAAGATTGTAGTATCAGGGTGTTCTAAGATTAAATTCGTCTGGAGCAGTGTAAATAAAAGCTTGCCTTGATTTCTATGTGAGTGCTTGATTTCCTAACAGGGTAATTTAGAATAGAAAGTAGTTTAGCACTAAAAGCAATATTTATAACTCTGGTAAAGAACAGAACACTTTGTAGAAATGAAATAAAAATGGGGATAGAGTTCTCAGTTTTACTGTAGAATATTTTTTTTTCCTAATAGGCATACAAGTATTTTTAATTCATAGATTTTTTTTCTATTTCTCAGAAGTTCAGTAACCAAAATCCAAAACTAAGAGAACGTTTGACTTTTATCAGTAAGCATCATGACAGAAGAATTTTTTATTAGCTAACTCATGAGATCTGTTATAAAGTGGTACTTTCCATACATCAGTGGGATTTTGAGAAGTTCTTTGTATACTGAATATATTTGCCTTTGGCTTATAATTTTAGAGGTGTCTTATTTTCATTTTTGACAGCCTTTCAGTGGACTCCCAACATGTTAGCTTTGTTCAAATCTCGCTTAATAATTAGTGTTGCCAAGATGTTTGATTCTTTAAGCAGACTAAAACTACCTTAAGAAACTGCCTCAGTAAAGAAGTCTGAACTGCAGTCCTTTGCAACTAGAATAATTATTCTTTCATCAATTGAGCTTTAACTTTTGGCTTCATTTTAAAATGGGTCATTCACATCTATACTTTGTTGCTATGTGTTAATATACATTTTATGTGTCAGGTGGTGAAGAGAGAGTGAAATGTTAAAAATCAGGTGTGAAAGATTGTGATGCCTGTTTTAGGATCCTCAAACCAGCAGAGGGGAATGAAGCCCATGGAAAGGTTTTGCTTTTCATGTAAGATAGTAATATGCTAGGAAGGAGGGAATTTCAGCTTTTCTGTGCACCAGCCTCCAGCGGCTAAGGGGAGGCAGGGGGAGTGTAATGGACCCAAACTGTCATTCTTCCCGCACAGAATGATTCTCATATGTGCATCTCTGCGGCAGGAGCTGCGGTCCCGGGAGGAGGAGCTGACCCGAGCGGCTCTCCAGCAGAAGTCCCAGGAAGAATTGCTAAAGCGGCGTGAACAGCAACTTGCAGAGCGGGAGATCGACGTGCTGGAGCGGGAACTTAACATTTTGATATTCCAGTTAAACCAGGAGAAGCCCAAGGTGAAGAAGAGGAAAGGGAAGTTTAAGAGAAGTCGTTTGAAGCTCAAAGATGGACATCGAATCAGTTTACCTTCAGGTATGATTTTGTTTTCATGGTTTTTCAAGATTTTTGTGTGTCATCCTTTTAATCAGTTTCTTAATGTCACCGGAACTGGGAGAGAGCTGGGGAAATAAGATTGTGACCAAGTATCTTCAGTCATGGCTTAAATTCATGGTCCTAATGTAATGACCAAAGAGTTTTCATGTAGGAAACAGCATAAGAAACACTGCAGTTCACTGCACTGTGAGTATTTAACTCTCAGTGTACTTTCATGTTAATGGATTAGTTGATTTATTCCTTTTGAAATCAAAGCAGAACCTCTTTTTAGCTGATTGCAAGTTATTAGCATCACATTTTATTGTGAAAGTCTAGAGCAAAAAACTGTAGCATTTTATCATTAAGTTCATTGCTTTCACAGGATCTATAATGTCAGCTGCTATCTGAGTTCATTTGGGACACTGATATATTCAACAAAATATATCAAGCACTTCAGTGAATTCCTGCTTTCATCCAAGAAGTCTAAAGTCCTTGAGGCACAAAAATGAACCAGTACATCTGGGAGAGCTTTTAAAATCTTTTTAAAACATTATGACAATAACGTAAAAGGATTACTAAATCCTTTTAGTAATGTATTAGGAGAAACTAAAAAAATAGAAAATAGCAAACATATATGAACTCACTGAATTAAATCCTTTAATATTATGTATTATACTTGATTTAAGGAAAAACCAAATACCCGACTGTATTTTGTGATTGTTTCTAGTACCAGGATTGGAAGGTGACAAGAGCAGACTGTACTTTTATGGAATGTGTATTAAACATATATATACTTATGCATATATGTATTATATATTAAAGTGCTTTTTATAGGTGCTAGTATGTTTCTAAGACATTTGTTAATCGCATGGAAATTTGATTGAAATAACAACAGTTTTGTTTTATATCAAGTGTGTATAAATTGTCTTGTAAAATACTTATTACAAAATACTGGAAGCCTTGCAGCATACTGTGACATTTTCAGTTATTGCAGATATCCTCAATCGTTCACCAAATTGCTAGTTTGTGGCAGTCATGAGCATCCAGTATACATTAATACATTATCGATCATTTGGTTTGGTGAGGTGAGAATAGGTCCTTCCACATTTTACATTCAGCCTTTCTGAGAGTGAGGGTTGTACTTTTCCAGATTTTCTTCTAATATTTGCTCTTAGCAGGAGTGTTGCTTGGAGGACCACTGAACTGCCTTAGGTATTAGTCAGCCATAATTTAAAAAATAGACTATTTTATCTATGATGTGGTTTCTGATTTCAAGCATAGATGATAGAAAAATTAAGAGAAGCATTAGATTCTTCAGTTCTCAGCTCTATCAGCTTTCTCGTATCTGTGTTTTGATTATGTTATTGTCATTTAATATTTATTGTTCCCCTTAGGAAACTCTGGGGGAGGTGGCAGGGAATAAAGAATCTGATAGTTAGAGAAATAAACTTGGAAGAAAACAGTTAAATCATTGCAATGGTAGAGTGATTAAATAAAATATCCTAGGATTCCTGAGGTCAAACTTTCACTCTTGCTTTTCTTCTCAAATGTTCCTTGGCTAATACCTTGAAATTATTCAAAGCGGACTGAATATATTTGACTATTTTTGCTAGATTCCTTTCACTTCTAGATTATACTATTGGGGCTTTTTTATAGTTGAGAATAGAGAAGACATTTTAGTTACACATTTATTTACTTTGTGGCACTTAATTAAAGATTCCAGTTAAAACCACCGAAAAGTCTACTGCAGTAGTTCTAAGGCATCCTGAAGAAATGAAATCTGGCTTCTGCAGTTTAGCACGACAGTTACTTCTCCTGCCCACAAGAGGGCTATAGGTTACAGTAATATCTGTGCCAGTCCAGAAAACCTTTTTCTAATTAGACTCCTCCAGCTCTAAACACACCTACAGAAACATATTTGAGACTCCCATAAACTGACCCTTAATATTTATGTCTATACATCTTTCAAATCTGTCTTAAATATGAATAATTAGATTAGATTCACTCATAATTTTGTCCCTGAGAATCACTGTTGATCATTTTTAATCAAATGGCTATTTATAGCTATGGTGACTTATTGCTATTATAGAAAACTCAAGTGTAGTTTTATTCCTGCTGGAATTCCTTCATAGCTGGTTACCAAATAAGGAAGATTAATGCTTAGAAAGCGAGACAGCTATAATTTAGGATAATAGTCTTAAAATGACACTTTTTGAATATTCAGTATTTTTCTTAGACTTTTTTTAGAAGGAAAAAAGTGTGGACACAGTGGATGTTTTTATGTGGGGACTTTATATCACTCCCTCTGTATACTATGTCTATTTAGAACCGAAGTTGTGTTTTTAGGACATGTTAAAACAAGGCTAAGAGGTTTTAAAGCCTCCCAAAGTTGGTTTGACTCTGAAGCAATGGCATTCTCACATCAAGGACTTCAGAAGTGCCAGAAGCCTGCAAAGACCAGCCACCTGCAGGTGTGAGTGTGAGAGTGTGTGGTTGGGTGCGTGGTTGGAAGAAAGCAAGTTCTTCACCAGGATTCATTAGAAATAATACTCCTTATCATGTTGCAAGTGATTGTTCCCACCGAGGCTACATTAGCTTTGTTATATATCTCAATATTACCAACAAATATACTAGTGTCAGTTTTACTCAGAAGCCTGTGACTACATGATAATTGCCATGAGCAGGTATCTTGAGAACCATTCTTTCCTACCAAATGTGCAAAGAAAACCTGAGTGTGAGACACAGTTACTTTGACAATTCAGTTTTAGTTTCTCTGAATAGTTTACCTGAGACAGACTCAACCTTTCCCTGCTTCAAAGGGACACGAATGCTTAAAATACAGAACGTTTTTCTTTATGTTTAAAACATAAGGAGTGCTTTTTAAAAAAGTGAACGTATTTATGCGTTTTCAGAAGCTCCCAAGCACTCTGAATCTTAAGTATTGTTAAAATCCGGCATTGTATCTTTGCTCCTCATCTGTGGCCTACCCATGCTCCATGCTGGTTACCTGACCTGTACTTAGTATCTCTTGTCCCATCATTTGTTCCCCAAAATTTGTCATTCAAATCCTGTGGCTTTGTTCTTGGCCTGTCTTCTGCTACAGACCAGAGGGCTCCTCCTGTTGTAAAAGTTCACAGAGAATTTGCTTCTTTAGTGTTATAACAATCGGGTGGCCCGTGGAACTTTTATAGATAACTTCAATCTAGAATAAACTGTTTCATATCTGTGGATAAGACTCTTTCTTTCTTTCCTTTACCACCTGTTCTCCCCACCGCCACCATACTACCACGTCTAGTCAGTCATCACGCCCTACTGAACTCTTTATTTCTCTCCATTCTTTACGTAAACTGCTCTGTGCTGGTCAAATCTTTCATAACTTCTCATTCAGTAGAAGGAGAAAGCCTCCCCTCTGGTATTCCGGTTTTATTCGCTTTGTCTTCCAAACTACCTCCACCCTGCTCTATATTTCTTAGCAATTAGCCTTAAGCACCAGTTTGATAAGCCTTGTCTAACTTTCTCATTCCACAAACACTGAAGGAGCTACTGTACCAAGTACAAGGGGTCATGATAAAATACATAAGATCTTTCCACTCATGTTACTTACAATTTTCACAGATAAAATATTCACTGAGCAATGTTTTCTAAGCACCTTTTTTTGTGCAAGACACTGTGCTAGTTTGGCGGAAGAAGAAACAGGGATGGAGTCTGTCATGGTCTCTGGCCACGTAGGACTTACATTTTCCTGGGGGAGGTAGCAGACCTTAAGCTAATGATTGAACAAATACTTACTTGCTGTAATTATTAACTACTGGGAGGGAAAAGCCATATGACAGTGATTAGTGCAGAGATGTAACCTGGTCTAAGGTGATCATAGCAGGCTTCCTAAAGAAGTAACATTTAAGTTCAGACTTGGTGTGGGAATTTACCAAATACACAGGGGGAAGGAAGGAAACAGGCACAAAGCACAGGCAATGAAAGCTTGGTGTCTTCCAGGAATTGAAAAAAATCCAGTGTGTTTTGGCCAGGGTCAGCAAATTATGCCCCATGGGCCTACTCCAGCCTATTCCTGTTTTGTACAGCCCATGGTTTGTATACTTTTAAAGACTTGGGAAAAAAAAAATCAAAAGGAGAATAATAATTCATGATACCTGACGTTACTTGAAGATGAAATTCCAATATCCATTAAGAGAGTTTTACTGGAACACATTCATTTATTAAAATATGTATTGTCTGTGGCTGGTTTCTCATTACATTGACAGAGCTGGGTAGTTGAGATAGATTGTACAGCTCACAAGGCCTAAAAATGTGGCACTTTACAGAAAAAGTGTGCTGACCCCTGATTTAGACCATGAGGAGTAAGGGGAGGATCGGGCCAGATGAGACAGGAACGTCAAGAACCCAGCCTCGGATTTGCAGGGGCTTAAAGACTTTGTTACAGTTTTAATCTGTAACTTAAGAATCATCAGAAGCGTTTGAAGGATTTTAAGCAGGGGAATGACATGGCCAGTCAGGCATTTCAAAAACTGCAGGTGTTATTTTTTTGCCTTTTTGATAATAGCCATTCTGACTGGGGTGAGATGATATCTCATTGTGGTTTTGATTTGCATTTCCCTCATGGTTAGTGATACTGAGCATTTTGTCATATGCCTATTGATTGGCATTTGTATGTCTTCTTTTGAGAAATGTCTTTTGCCCATTTTTAAATGGGATTATTTGTGTAGTTTTGTTTGTTTGTTTGTTTTTTGGTTTTGAGTTATTGAGTTCCTTATCTATGCTGCTTATTAATCCCTTGTTGGATGGGTAGTTTGTAAAGCTTCTTACACTTGTGGGCTGTCACTTCGCTTTGTTGATTGTTTCCTTTGCTGTGTAGAAGCTTTTTAGCATGATGTGATCCTATGTGTGTATTTCTGCTTCTACTGCCTGTACTTTTGAGGTCTTACTCCCAAATTCTTTGCCTAGACCAATGTCTTATAGTGTAACCCAGTGTTTTCTTTTAGTAGTTTCACAGTTTCCAGTCTTACATTTAAATCTTACAAATAAATCATTATTCCATTTTGAGTTGATTTTTGTATATGTTGAGAGATGGGGAAGGATGAAGAAAATGTGGCGCATCCACAAAATGGAATATTATTTAGCCATAAAAAGAATGAAATCCGGCCGGGCTCACGCCTGTAATCCTAGCACTCTGGGAGGCCAAGGCGGGCGGATTGCTCAAGGTCAGGAGTTCGAAACCAGCCTGAGTAAGAGCGAGACCCCGTCTCTACTATAAATAGAAAGAATTTAATTGGCCAACTAATATATATAGAAAAAATTAGCCGGGCATGGTGGTGCATGCCTATAGTCCCAGCTACTCGGGAGGCTGAGGCAGAAGGATCGCTTGAGCCCAGGAATTTGAGGTTGCTGTGAGCTAGGCTGACATCACGGCACTCACTCTAGCCTGGGCAGCAAAGCAAAAAAAAAAAAAAAAAAAAAAAATGAATGAAATCCTGCCATTGTCAGTAACCTGGATGAAACTGGAGATCATTATGTTACATGAAATAAGCCAGGCACAGAAAGAAATGTCGCACATGTTCTCACTCATATGTGGGAGCTAAAAAAGTAGATCTCATGGAGGTAGAGAGTAGATTCATGGTTACCAGAGCATGGGAAGGGCAGGGGGGAGGAAAGACTAAGAGAGAAGTTGGTTAACCACTTCAGGACGAGCGTTGACTATAGTCGACAGCCACAGATGAACACGCACAGCACCTTTAGCCGACTTTTCTAATTTTTCATTTATCAAAATAAAATTGTGAACATTTAAAAATAACATAATGAAAACATATATGTGTATGTTACCTATTCTGATTTACATCACAAGTAAAGCTGCCTGTAAAGTAAAACAAGCTTTCAGTGCTTGAAAGTTTTCCTTATCACACAAGAGCAAAACAGATTGGTTGTCAATGCACAGCACAAACTGTCGTGCGAACTGTGAGTGCCGGCTGTGGGCCAGGTTTCGCAGCTGGTGAGCTCTGCTCTTAAGCTGGTGAGTTCTGTCCTTAAGTTGTTAAGGGGCACAGACATACAGTTAGACAGAAGGAATAAGTTTTAGTATTTGATAGTACAGTAGGGAAATTATAGTTAATAATTTACTGTATATGTAAAAATACCTAGAAAAGAAGAATTATAATGCTCCCAACACAAAGAAAAGATAAATGTTTGAGGTGATGGATATCAAAGTTACCCTGATTTGACCATTACACATTGTATCAGAATATCACATGTATCCCACAAATATGTGCAACTGTGATATATCAATAAATTTTTTTTAAAAATGCATCTGGCTTCTATGAAGTAGACTCAAGGGGCTAAAGGTGGGTGCGGGAAGGTGGCTACAAGGAATCGTAGCAGCCTAGGCATGAAATGATGGCAGCCGTGGAGATGGAGAGAACAAAAAGTGTAACTAACATTTATTAAGCATTTTTTATGTCCTGAGCCGTGTGCTAAGTACTTTTTATACTTCTTTGTATTTTTCATAGCTGTCCTATGAAATAAGGAGTAATTGGGGATTCTTTTTCCATTTTTATAAATGACGATACTGAGAATTCAAGAGGTTAAGTTACTTTCCCAAAATTCATATGGCCAGTAAGTGCTAGAACTGGCATTCAAATCCAACTGTGCTACCTCTAGAACCTGGAAAAGAAATTTATCTACTATAAGAAAAATGTATAACACAGAATTTATCAGCTGTTTTGTGCTTGATGGATGTGTAATGTCAGGGAGAAGACATCAAGAAACATTTTTAGATTGTAGCATGAACAATTGGAGAGTTGTCTTTGCCTACCAAATCCCACATCCTCTTCAATTCACATACCAGGTCATTCATTAAAGTTATTTAAAGTATAATTTCCAAAAAGGTAAATTATAGCTCTCTCGCAAATATGGAATGGACCCTTATCAAAGATTTTATTAGATTCCTTAATTAGTGAGGAACCAGGTAAAACCGATTGAGATGAGAATTTGAGGAGCTAGGTATTTATGGCCAATTTAATAAAGGAATGTCAGGATTAGATTGCTGGGTTAAATACCAACCTGGTTGATGCCCCATATGGAAGTAAACCGTAACCTTTGGGGTTGCCTTTTTCACCAGACAGAAATTATTTGCATCATCACCAGACAAAATCTACAGGTTAACCTCTGCCCTACCTAGTTATAAAATTAAGCCAGTCAGTAGCAAGCAGTCAATCAAAGGTTAGGCTTAGCACTACATTGAAAGAACACCCAGTAATGTCTTTTATCTACATCCAAGTTGGCATGATTTTCCTGACAATTTACAAAGTTTTCTCAGACATTCTCCTTTTCCTTCCAGTAATTTTACTCTTTCTCCCATATATTTCCATAGTTCCTGGCACGGCTCTGCGAGATTATAGTTAGGCCTTGACCACAAAATGCTTTTAACCTACATTTTCAGTTTTCTCACTACAGCAACTCTGTGAAATATTGTTCCCATTTAACAGGTCAGGAAACTGACTCAGAGGGTTCCTTGCTGGTTTGAGATCCATGATTTGTGAATGCAGAACCAAGACTCATTTAAACCCAGGGTGTTCTATTTCAGTTTTGTTTTTTAACTACCTCAGACTGAAGGCAAGTAAGTCTTCCCAGAACACTGTTAAGTTCTCCAAGGATTCAGTAATATTTCATTTTTCTCTCTCTGTGTGTGTGTATCTCATGGTACCTAACGTGTAAACTCTGAGTCATTATTTATTCTCTTGAACTCTGACAAGTCAAGAAACCAAAGCAAGAAACAGACTCTGAAATATATACTTCATAGTCACTGTCTGGCAATTTTTGCCTTTATGACCCTGTGTTAAAGATGTGGCTGTGAAACTAACTTCAAACCATGAAATGTCGGTTCTTGCTGTTTTTTTGGTATCCCACAGATTTCCAGCACAAGATAACCGTGCAGGCCTCTCCCAACCTGGACAAACGGCGGAGTCTGAACAGCAGCAGTTCCAGCCCACCCAGCAGCCCCACCATGATACCCCGGCTCCGAGCTATACAGTGTGAGCTTGCTCCGCCACCGCGGGGGCTTCTGTGTTGATATCTGTCACTTACGCAACTTGGATTCAAGTTTAAGCAAGACATATTTCGATAGCAGGTTGTAAGTGAGCGTGTGACATTTCATAGATGCCACCACTATTTGGAAAACAAAATTTGGGCTGAGCTTCCTTCGTCTCATTTTCTTATACTCATGGCACGGGAAGTTTTAGATGCTAGGCAGTTGTCACGTGACCAGGCCCTGGAGTAGAAAGTGAAATGCCACATCTTGTGACATTTTGCTAAACACTTGCACGCATAATTAACATAACCTAATTATGTCATCAGTCATTTCTGTAGGGATATTTTGAAAAATGAAGTCAGAAATTCAGGATGACTTCCATTTCTTTCCTTGTTTTGTGAGGGGGAAAAAGGTTTTGCTCTTTGAGATTTAACCTTATTAATTCACTTCAGGTTTGACCAACTTAATACTTCAAAGTTCCTCGTAGTATTTTGGTTTTAGAAGAAGTACTCAGGCTGTAGGACACAAATATGTACAGCTGATTTGCCTGGCACCTTTGTTTGCATGTTGAGAGTTTCAGTTAGGTCCTGGATCAGAGTTTAGTGGCATGAAAATAAAAAATTATTGACTTTTTTTAAAAGATGGGTCCAAATAAGCCCCTAAAAGTGGGCTAAGCAAAAAAAGCATGTGATTCATGTGTACATCTCTAAGTAAAGTGGTATTTAGACTAAATTACCTTATTAAACCTTTCATTTAGAGCAGGCGTCCTCAAACTATGGCCCACGGGCCATATGCCTCCCTCCTAGGACATTTATCCGGCCCGCCGGGTGTTTTTGCTGCCGCTGCCCGTCCTGCTTAGCAGCCAACTTGTCCTGGCCCCACAGTGTACACTCTCCAACGGTCTGAGGGACAGTGAACTGGCCCCCTGTTTAAAAAGTTTGAGGACCCCTGATTTAGAGCTTCTCCTTTCTCCACCGAACTTAATTCTCTCCTCACCTGTCTTTATTTGGAGGAAAAAAAATTCCAAAAGAAAATTTTCTCAAATGAAGCCTAAACTAAATTTACCTTTTTTTCTTCTCTTTTGGTAAATGAAAACCTTGGCACCAGCAGAGATTTCTTTTGCAAACTCCCAGACATAGGATCCTCACCGTATGGTGAGGTGGGATCTAAACGAGGCTGGGGTTCTTAGAACTGAAACACTATCTCTTAATCACAATTGATTGATCTTTCTGAGAATGCATTTTTCATAAAGCTGCACTTTGTACCTTGCCTTTGGCCTTGACAGAGTAGGGGCCTAGTCAAAGGATCAAGAAAGGGCTTCAGGGCTGTCTCCCAGCTCTGGAGAAGGGACGGGCGGATAGGGAGTTATACCACCTCCGCCTTTGCCCAGCTGTCCCCCTGCCCTCTTCCCTGTGTCCTCACCTTCCGCCCTGGGGAATACCAGCTCATGGAAGTGAGGCGGTGGTGCTGGGTAGGTCTGGCTGGGCCCAAGATTTACACTAAAGTGAATACTTTCAGGATTTCAAATAAATTCCAACCCCACAGAGTTGAAATGAAGCTTAGGAAGGAGCATCCTTGGCATTCATTCTCAGAAGTCACGGTGAAAAAGCAAGGGCAAAAACACACCTTTTCTCTGTTGCTGAATAGAATTGAACAGCGGGAAAGTCAATCACATGGTCTCCTGCTATTTCAGGAACCTGCTACGGTCGTGCATCCCTGACGTATTTTCCAATAACAGAGTATCATAGTGGATAGTAAACTTGGAACACTTACTTTTCCAAAGAGCTGATACAGCTGAAAAGATCAGTAACCCTCCTCTGCCCTCCCTATGGTACCCTGTCACACTTATCACTCTGCATAACAAGCAAAGTCCAAGACAACTCTTCAAGATTGTCAGACACACATGTCCATGTGTGCATGCATCTACACATATGTTCTCAGACATATACACAAATGGATATTTTAAAATTTGGAAAATATTAAAACACTCAGAAGAAAATCGAACATCACCCACAACGCATACAATTTAATAAAACAATATAAAGAAGTTCAATTTCCCTCTTTACATAAGTAATCTTCTCCATCAGGATTATTTTAATTAAAGTTTGATATCTGTATTTATTAACTTCTCTATGTGTATGTATGTTTGTATATACTCACATGCATAAACATAATTTTGAACAAAAATGTGTATAGTATGAAATATGATATAAACTTTATCGTTTTTTTCTGTACTGCATCTTTTGTAGGCACAGGGTATTTTATTGTGTACGTACATCCTAAGGTTTCAAACTGTTTTTAGAACATGGTATGTTTCAGATTCTTTTTTTCCTAAGTGTGTATTAATAGCAGCAGTTTTCCTTAGTGATTCCCAAATCAATTGTAAGCACATTTAAAGGCTGGAGAGATAGCATATAAGTGTATTTGCAAAGTGTGACTATTAAACATGAATATACACCTTCCTGTGTCATAGTAGAAAAAGCAAAACATGGAAAACTGTTAAATATTTTCAGATTTTAAAAGGCAACTGTAGCCAAAGTGGTGTGGTGCCTAAGCAAAATCGTGATGACTAACGAAGAAGGAGCTTATGTTGCAATTTAAAAATAACATTTGTGCCTTAAGTTCAAAACTTTAATTGATTTGGTTAAAAAATTAAGGCACGAAGTTCATTTCAAGTTAAATGTTCAGTTTGGCTGTTTTTCCTCCAAATGAAAGTGAAATCCTGACTGTTACAAAATATTGAAAATAAATAGATAAGTAATCAGATCTTTGCTGCTAATTTACCTTGAATTTGTATCTCTTCTAATATTCTACTTTTCTTGCTATTTTTATGATTAGAGAAAAGAACTTGCCAGTGATTGGGTGAAACAAATCATTTCTTCATTGTTTTCATGTTTTGAGTAAGGTCATTTTACAACTGATTTGATTCATTTAACTTTTTATCAAAGCTAATATTGGTTAATGGTGATGTTCTGTTTAGTGACTTCAGATGAAAGCAATAAAACTTGGGGCAGGAACACAGTCTTTCGGCAAGAAGAATTTGAAGATGTAAAAAGAAATTTCAAGAAAAAAGGTTGTACCTGGGGACCAAATTCGATTCAAGTGAAAGAAAGAACAGATTGCAAAGAAAGGTACACGTGTGGTATCTAGCAGTATCCAGTGTATACTGTGGCCAATAGCAGTGCCTGTGTTAATATCAAATTGGCCAGACTCAGCTTTCAAAAAGCAAGTAAATTAATGCAGAGATATCTGAATATTACTTTAATCTTCTAGGCTGAATTTGTCATCCTAAATTAATTATTACTTAGTTAAGCAGTTAAAAAATCTTTCTGATATTTTTTCTGTCTCATTTTAAGGTTTTATTTGTACTCAGCTGTTCAAAACTCAGAGTACAAATGTGGACTCTTTACTATTAGTACCTTAAAAATATTGTTGGCATGTATCCACCAAAACCTAATTTGTGTATTATGTGGTTGTATTATATGAAAATAAACATTTTTTTCTCTTATAGGATAAGACCTCTCTCAGATGGCAACAGTCCTTGGTCAACTCTCTTAATAAAAAATCAGAAAACCATGCCCTTGGCTTCATTATTTGTGGACCAGCCAGGTAAGTGTGTTTCAGGAAGTAGAATTTGTTTGAGTTAGACTTAGCATCTGAGTGCTCTGAAGCTTCAATAGTCTTATATGGTCATTAAAGCAGAGAGGGGAGGTTAGCAAGTAATCGCATTCCTTATAGCTTTACTTAATCTCAGAAGTTATTTTCCATCAAGTCTTTATGGTGGAAAGTAATTAGGCTCCACATGCTTTTGGGGAATTTGCAAGTCCTGTTCTTTATCAGAAAAATTAGTGTCATAATTATGTAGAACCACATTAATTTAGTAGAGGAGATGTTAAATATGAAAATATAGATTCTCTGGAAGTTGTGCTGAGAGTGAGAGAAGTAGGGCTTCTGGCTATATTTCCACCTGTTAACATGATGCAATGCTGCGAAACAGGTTCACTGTGGAAAACTACTGCTTGGAGAGTTTTACATTGGAATTTCTGTTTAAGTTAAATGAATCATAATGATTTCTTTTCAATATTCAGTATTCACATTAAACATTAGGATCTGAAAAGGTCGAAGAGCTGAAAATTATCAGAAAGCTTTTCAAGGATGGTTATTAACAAAGAAAAGAAAATTGGTCTTTATACTTGACCATGTAAGAGGACCCTTTGATACATACTGTGATCAAATGAAAGATGTTTTAGCAAAATGCAGTGTAAATTTCTTGAATGTCTTATCAATGCTGTGCTTCCTTTGCAAGCACCTTTTTACTCACTACCCAGGGTCTGTTTCTCCTTCAGAGCTTGGGTAAGCTTGGGTAAGCAGGGATAGGGAGTGGAAAGGGTTAAAGTGGAAGAAAAAGAGGGCGCCCTGCACAAAAGGCACCCCTGGGAAGAGCACAGGCTGCTGGAGGAGAGCTGGCATCCCAGGTTGTCTGGATGATCGAGAAGGCTTTAGGATGCAATGCCGGAAAAGTCGGAGCTTCTACTATGGATTGCTTTGGAAACCAGATTCAGGAGTTTGTCATTCTGTCATTCATTGTTAAACATATTATTTATTACATAAATAAGAATTGTAGCTGCTTCTTCAGCTAGTATAATTTGTAATTCTTTGGGACTTTGAATTCTTTGGGGAATCTTCCTCTGTTGTTGTGTCCCCCACACTTTGGCAAAGGCTTGTTAAAAACAGACTGTTGAGCTACCTACCCTCCCAAGAATTTCTGATTCTATAGCCTGGAGTGAGCCAAGAATCAGCATTTTACAAGTTCCCAGGGTACGCTGCCGGTGCAGGCCACACACTTTGGGAGCCGCTGATCTGCTGTGTGACAGTTCTTCCACACGCAGGCGTGCTGTGCGTAATGGAGCTTGACACATGGCTTTAGGTGCAGTGAGGAAAAGGGCACATTTGGTATGACACGTTTAGTGCCTGTGTCTATGTGTGTGCGTTTTGTGTCTTGATGACTTTGTTTCTACAGTAGTTTCTATGATTGATGCCAGTGTGAATAATCTCCTGAAGGTAGGAAACAACAGGTGTTTTACTTGCTAGTTCATGTGCAGGGAACCTTGAGTTGTCAGGCTCTGGGGTCGTGTTCAGAGAGCCCTCTTGTGCAAATCATTTCCCATACTGGAAAGGACTGTGTGGGTTGTGATTTAGAATATTTATTTGTTAGATTTCAGCTTTACTTTACAACCTAGTTTAAATAATTTTTGCTGTAAAATGGTACTACCGTGTGTATATTTATACCTTTATTTAGGGGCTTGTGAGGAGCCGAAACTTTCCCCGGAGGAATTAGAACACAGAAAACCAAAGCAAATAAAATCGCCTACTCCAGCCTACATTGATCTACCTCTGTGGAAAGATGGTCCGAGAGAGAATCCCGTGGAAGCTGAAAGCTGGGAGGAGGGAACCTCTGCGAACTCTGCTGCGGGGTCTCCTCAGGTGACTCCTACGAACAGTCTGGGTCGACCCCCCCAGAGAAAGAAGACAGAGTCTGCTCTGTACAGGTGCACCGTGCTGCTGGCATCGGTGGCTCTGGGGCTGGACATCAGAGAGCTTAACAGAGCACAGGCTGCCGAAGAACCGATGCCCAAAGACGAAAAGAAGAAACGAGAAGGAATCTTCCAGCGGGCTTCCAAGTCACGCAGAAGCACCAGTCCCCCCACGAGGCTGCCGTCCTTGGGCGGGGAGACCGGCAGCCTGCCCTCCCCCGCGCCGCCCAGTGCCGTGAGCCTTCTGTCCATGCCTTCCCTCTCCACGAAGTGCCTGCTGGAGACGGAGGGTGACGACATGTCCGTGGGCAGCACACCTGTCACTCACGACCCTGAGATGTCTACTCCCGATTTCCGTCCCGCCATTCCAGGGAGTGGTCGCAAGCCAGCCCCCATGCCAATGCTTGAGATTGGCCATGGTGTATCCAAACACCTGTCTCCTTCCTTCCTAGAGCAGACACCTGGGAATGTGCCTTACTGTGCTTCTTCGAAAGACAGAGTATCACACCACAGACGGACCATGTCTGATGGAAGCCAGACCCCAAGTAGGTTGCATAGTACTTGGGTAAACATATCAAACACCACTGTAGAGATGAGAATGTGAAATGGTGTGGCTCTGTGATTTTATCTTTTCCTAGGGATGGCATTTAATAATTTGTTTTTACCGTTCACATAGATCTTTTTTTTGAGACAGAGTTTCACTTTGTGCCCAGGTTAGAGTGAGTGCCGTGGCGTCAGCCTAGCTCACAGCAACCTCAAACTCCTGGGCTCAAGCAATCCTGCTGCCTCAGCCTCCCGAGTAGCTGGGACTACAGGCATGCGCCACCATGCCCGGCTAATTTTTTCTATATATATTAGTTGGCCAATTAATTTCTTTCTATTTATAGTAGAGACGAGGTCTCGCTCTTGCTCAGGCTGGTTTCAAACTCCTGACCTCGAGCAGTCTGCCCACTTCGGCCTCCCAGAGTGCTAGGATTACAGGCATGAGCCACCACGCCTGGCCCACGTAGATCTTTCAATTTCACCCTTCTCTCCTCTTTTATTTGATTCTAATTTAACCACAATTGGGATTTCTGGGAAAAGCGTAATTAAATTTCAGTAACTTAAATGTGGATCTGCATATTAAAGCAGAAAGAGCATGGGGTGAATAAATACCCAGCCCCCCTCATGTTGACAGAGAAGACAAGTCATTTGCCCAAATCTGAATCACTAATTAGCGGGGGAACTGGAACGAACACTGGCCTTCTTACCTGTCCCGTGTTGTGTTGGATCTTGCACCACATGGCTTCATGGCTCAGTTTATGTGGGGGCTGAGTTTAGCAAGTGTATGGGGCTGCTAAGGTTGCCGTAACAAAACACTGCAGACTGGAGGGCTTATTCAGCAGAAATGTATTGTCACACACAGTTCTAATAGATTTTTCTAATCCATTAAGCAAGAAGGGCCTGGCTAGAAGGCAGCCACTGGTATTTCTGCAGCACTTTACAGATGCTAAAGCACTTTGGTGTAAATTCTCTGTCTTAGTCTTTGTGGCAACTCTGTTTTACACATATCCCCTGTTGAGAAGTAAGGGAAATAGAACTCATGGAAAATTAATGAGTTATTTAAGACCATACAGTTACTAAGTAGTGCTGTCAGAATTTAAACATGGGATCCTACCTGCATTATGCTACCTCTCTCCTCCTCACAGCCACGTGCTTTCCATTTCGGAAATGGGAGGGGTATTTGCACAATTGGGTTATGCTAATGTGTGCTGGAGTGGTGCTCGCCTTTGAGATTTCTGGGGTTCAGTGGCACTTTAACACTGACCTTTGAGGAGATCCTGTGGCTACTTTGGAAGAACAGGTGGTTTGGAGTCAGAGGACTAAGGTTCAAGTTCTAGTCGTACCATTTGGTAAGTTTATGAACGTGGGAAAATTATGTAATCTGCTTTCATGTTTGAATGCCTTTAAAGCATCATAGCGTCAT
Organism: Mirza zaza; assembly: GCA_008750895.1. NCBI lineage: Eukaryota > Metazoa > Chordata > Mammalia > Primates > Cheirogaleidae > Mirza > Mirza zaza. The sequence goes on from VSMD01041143.1 coordinate 93,139, forward strand.
GGATAGTAGAATGGAAGCTGTCTGAGCTCAAATCTCTGCTCTGTCGCTTATTTGCTGAGTGATGGGCAAATCGCTTAACCATTTTGTGCCTCAGTTTCTTCATCTGTAAAATGGGGATGATGATAATATACTTACCTAATAATATGCTTACCTAATCTATACCACTATTAAGATTGTGGTAAAAGTCAAATGTCTACGTGCTCTGTAGGGGTTGACTTTTTTTAATATGAAGATAATTACAATAACCTCATGTACCTGTCATGAGTATTAAGTGAGTAATGTATATGAAAAATGGTTTCTAAATTATAAAATGTTATGCTATAGTCAGTTATAAAGCTATATTAAAACTGAAACTGCTTTCATTCTATTTGTCTTTTCATCTCTTTAAATACTATACCTAGACATGATATTTTTCAGATTATTGTTCATTGTCTTTAGATAAGTTGGTTTATTATCATTTTGTAAGTCAATAAGGCTTGGTAATTTATAATTGTGCAAAGAGAAATTCTAGCATAATAATCCCATAAGAAAGCTTTTTTTCTCTTATTTGTAAACTAATAATTATTTGCTAATGTGGTAGTAAGTCAATTCTTCAGTACAAACAAGAGAAGAATAACATGTAAAAACCTAACCACTTTCCTGTTTTTATCAATTCTTTCAAATCATAATCAAATGTGAAGTTTAATCATATTAACCATCATTTGTAAACATCTTAAATTTATTCCGATCTCATCCATTTTGAAAGCCACCCTGATTATAAAACACTTATAATGACCATTGGCCTAAGCACTGTGAAGATTTTTTAGCTCTGTTTATGGATATCATTTCCATAGGTTGAAGTACTTTTTGAACCTTGCAGTACTTTTTCATTAGAAAAGAAAAATTAGCTGAGCACAGTGACACACACTTGTTATCTCAGCTGCTCAGAAGGCTGAGGCTGGAGGATTGCTTGAGGCCAGGAGTTTGAGGCTCTGTGATCGCTCCTGTGAATAGCCACTGCTGTCTAGCCTGTGCAACAATGTTAGCCTCCATCTCTTAAAAAAAAAAAAATTCTACTATTATAAAAGGTTTATGTTTGTGTTTTGTATTGAAGGTGACTTTAAAGTGATCACCTAGTTGAATTGTCATCATAATTATTTTTCCTGATATTCATTGTTTTAAGAGTCGTTGTCTTGCTAATTGTACACTGTCTTGGCTTTCTCAACCAGCTGGTGCAGCGATGATCTCAGCCACCGGAGCCTCTGAACTGCCACTCCATTGCTCCTCCGGTCTTCACGGTAACCAGCCAGGTGAGAAGCACAGAGCTGTCGGCATCCTGCCTCGGCCTCGCCCCGCCTCCCTGAGAAGCCGACTGGATGGGCCACAGGCTCCCCCAGAGCCAGCAGCGTCTCAGCCTGCACAGGCCTCCTGCGTAGTGGCTCGTCCAAGCCCTACCCATGTCCTCGGGGCCAAGGGAAGAACTAAATTCCATGTGCCTTCGTTACTGGACGCTGACGTTGAAGGTCAGAGCAGGGACTACACCGTGCCTCTGTGCAGAATGAAGAGCAAAACCAGCCGACCGTCAATATATGAACTGGAGAAAGAATTTCTGTCTTAAATAAAGTGCCTTATATTGTTTAGGCATTTCTTGTGTTTTTTTTTTTTTTTAAGGTGAACAAATGAACACAATATATCTACCTTTGAATTATTTCATGCTGCTGTGTTTTCCAGTCTGTGGCCATGTCACTAAATTAGTCATGGATATCACCTTCTCCAAAAAATGTATATGATTGCTCTTAGCCATTTATATTGCATTTTCTATTGGACTCCTATCTAGTAACTTGAAATACACAGAAGTGTAAAATAAGAAATGTGTACCAATGAAAACCATGCTGGGTAGAATTATCGTAAGCACAATTATAATGCTTTGTTCTCATTTATATTCTTATCTGTTAGTACAGAACAGAAATTGTAATGAGCCTCACTGTTTTTCTTTCATTCTTTCATTCTTTTCTTCCTTTCCTTTTCTTGTCTTTCTTTTTTTATTTGTTCAACAAAAAGCCAAGGAAGAACTATTAGTTCTTGGCAAGAATAATGTGATATTCGTAGGTAAAGAAGCCTATTTTTTAAGAAGTCTGATGACTGGAATAGATAGAGAATCGTATTTAAACTACCTAACCTCAGCCGTGGGCTTATAATCCATAAATATGTCCAACTCTCACCTAAATTATGCAATGATATTTCTCTCTGAGGAAATTTTATTGAATGTAACCTATAAAAGTTTTATTGAATGTAACTTATAAACATTTTATCCATTAGAACTCCAAAACAGATTTTAGAAGATATTGGCATTTGGTTAAGACCATATTGTATGTCCGTGAGCAAGTTTAGTTTTTTCCTGTAGAAAGGGTTCTTCTGTCATCAGTAGCCATTTATTTGGTACTGAGAAGTGGAAAGCTTTTTCACTTTCTGATAGAAATTTTAAAAATTAAATTACACATGCCTAACTGTTCACAGAGATCATGTGTTGTAAATAGTCATGTGTTTTAATTTTATTTTTCTCTATTTGAATGCATATTCTAATAAAATCCAGAATACACTCAAATGCTGCCAAGTCAAGAAACAGCAGTACAATACTGTTAGCATTTAAGTATTTTGTCTTTATTTCACATTTCATTTAACTGTGGACAAATGTTAGACATCTGTTGAGATACAGTGATATGCTGGCTATTTGATGGATGACTTTCAGAAGTGGGTTCATAAAAATGGTCTTCAAATAGCACACCCAGGTTTTAAATGATTTAAAATTATTTATGAATCACTTTTATAATCACAGACATATGATACAAACAGACTACTGGATTACTGCTACAGAAATGGCTAGCCAGGCACTTGGTAAATTTGCCTGGGTTTCTTCTGCTAAATGTATTATGCTTCCCTTCTGTCTCTAGAATATGGTTATTTAGAAGACAGACAATAAATATTTAAGTTTTTCCATACAATGAAAAACCAAATTAAAAACATGATATTTTATTTAAGATTATACCTTGGTTAAAGTTTACTGAATAACTGAAATGTCAGCAATTTAAAATTATATCAATGTGATGAAATATCTAACCTATATAAAAAAAAAATAGGAAAGTCATATTATTTGGCCATTTTGGAACATCTCAGTCACTTAGCCCAACAGATGACAAGCAGTGTGAAAGGATTATATTAACAGTGCTTTTTTCCCCCCAAGGTAAACAATCGTGCCTTTCAGATTCTTGTAGCAGAATCTCAGGTATTTATTACGTCTTGTTGCATTATTGTCCATTTTGTAATTCGGTTTCACTTTTGAGTGGTTATTGAGTTATGTAATAGAAATTTGTTTTCCTCAAAATTTTATTCCATTTGAAACTATGGTTAGCTGGCTCGTATTCCATCATTTGGGAGCATGTAACTTCCAGCTAAGAGTAAAGATAATCCACACCTAAAATTATCGATATGTGAAAGAAAAAGGATAGAAACTATGTCCTCAGTTTTGCTTCTACCAAAACATCCGTTGTATGTGTGTGCGTGCTTGTGTGTATGTGTGCGTGTGTGTGGCGTGGGTGTCCATCTCTCTTATCTCTGTATATCCTCTTCTATCCCCTTCAGCTTCCTTTTAGTCAACTCTACATTGTGATGAATTTAGAAATGAAGCTGTATTAAAAAGATAATTGCAATATAAGAATTGAGTTTCACATGTTACTGCACATAGTTATTTTCTGCTGTGATCTATTGTACATTTGCGATTTTCTGTGTTAGTAAACTTAGCAGAATCTGGTTATTTATTTTTGTATAGGCTCAACAGCTCGCTAAAAGGTAAATTAAGCTGATTACTGTTAGTTGACAATTAAGGTGCTCCCACTGCAGAGATTAAGGCGTGACCTGATATGCTGTATTATGAGGCCTTGTGATTGTAAAAGATGTTTACATATGTTGTCTATTTTTTTAATAAACTTTTTTTATAGCTGGTCCATTTGCTCAATGGCTTTGATATACTCCTAACGATTGTGACTATAGTTTGCAATGGTTTATTTTGTACTCAATAAGGAAAAACATGTCAATAAAGATTATTAATGCTTAATAAGCCAGTTCTTACCCTGCTATATTCATTACAATGGAAATCACTAAATGAGTCATGGGATTAAATATTTCAAAAAAGACATAATGAATATTTTATTTAAAAAGTTTAGGATTTGGCACAGTCACTCACACCTGTTACCATGTTCTGGCAAGTGTAACAGCTAGTGTAATAGCGACTGACCAGGGAAAGAACCAAGCGGCACACAGAGGGTCAGGGAATCAGTCTTTATTTTGCCGGCGGGCTCAGAGGGGCATGCCACCAAATTCTGAGCACCGCTTCCTTGCCCTCCAGTTTTATACACTTAGTGGGATTCAAAAAGCGTCCAATCAGCACAAGCTTTAATATCCAATCAGCAACGAGCTTTAACATCTAATCAGCAACAAGCTTTAACATCCAATCAGCAGTGAGTTCAGCCATGGGGCCCCGGGGTGGGGGTTTTTCCCTGTCATTCCCCCCTTTTGTTGCCCTCATCAGTTTACACTGATGAGTGGCATCAACCTCTCTATGAATCTAACAACTGCACTGAGCAAGCAGGGGCCCATGGTTACCATCAGAAGGATAGAGGCCCGGCTAGGGGAAATAGCTAAGCCCCAAGCCTCTTCTAACTCCTGTTTTCTCTTGTGGATCCTTTTAGCCCTTTGACTTTGGTAGTTACAATTCCTGATTGGTTTACATAGTAACAGCATTCTTCCTCCAGAGAGCCCCAACCAAGAACAACACAGAGGCACCCCATGTAGACCCAGAAAAGGATTACCAAGAAGCAAGTTAGTCCAGTCTCTTGGGGCGGAGGCCCCGAGTCCAATTCCCAAGAAGACTGTCAGTATTCCTACAAGAGTCCAAGCCAGTGGTCCCATTCAGTCCTTGGCTTTCAGCCAGATTTAGGGGCAATCTGTACACACTGGCCCTTTTGTCTTGGGCATACCTGAGGGCTGGGATGAGCACCCATAACTCTGCCCTCTGGGCTGACCATCCCTGAGGCAGAGGGGCTGACATGATGACTTCGCTCCCTGTGGTGACTGCGTAGCCAGCCAACCGTTTGCCATCCTGGATGTAGCTGCTGCCCTCCGTGTAGAGCTCCAGGTCTGGCACCGGCAATGGACTGTCTTTCAAGTCTGGCCAGCTTGCATAGACCTCCTGTGGCCTTGTTGCAGTCATGGTCCGGGGGCCCTGGCCCAGTGGGAAGGAAGGTGGCAGGGTTTAAGGTCCGCACAGGCTGGAAGGTGACTCGTGGGTTTTCACACAGCAGTCCCTGGTACTGCACCAGCCGACTGCTAGAAAGCCATCGGTGCCCCGATGTGTTCATCAAAGCCACTACTGCATGTGGGACTTGTGCACAGATATTTTGCCCAAGCACAAGCTTGTCCGCCTCCTTGATTAGCAAGACGCTTGCTGCCAGTGCTCGCAGGCAAGGCGGCCATCCCGACGCTACTGAGTCTGGTGGTTTGGGCAGATAGGCTACTGGCCTCTGCCAGGGGCCCACGGTCTGGGTCAGTACCTTCATAGCTACCTGCTTCCTCTCACCTCTGAGCCTGTTCAGCCTCCCCAAGCCGGGCCTGGAGCTCCAGCACCGTCTGTTCCAGTGTCTTCTTCATCCGTTCCAGGAGTGCACTTGTGTCCTGCTCCTTCTTCAGCTCCTCAGCCATCATGGTGGCATCAGTCATGGCCTTTTTGGCCTTCTCCTCTGCCTCCCGCCTCTCCTGGGCAGCCTCCTCCACCTCCCCACTCAGCTGGGCCAAATCCACCTCGAGCTGCTGCTTCTGGTTCAGGAGGCCTGTGTTCTGCGAATGCAGGAGGTTGAGGCACTCGGTGGCCTCCAACAGCTCCTGCTCCGCCAGCCGCCGGCTGCGCTCGCCCTGCTCCAGTGCAGCCCGCAGCTCCTCCAGCTCAGAAGCCAGCAGCGCGCAGCCTGGCACTCCAGGGCCTTCGCCTGCTCCAGAGCTCAGCTGCCAGTCGCTGCTCCTCATCCCACCCTGCCTGCTCCTCCTTCAGCTGGGCCTGCAGCAGCCGTGTGGCCGCCTGGGCCTCTGTGGCCTGACGGGTAGCATGGCCCAGCTGCAGCTCCAGCTGGGCCATTGAGGTCACCGTCCATCTTCTTCCTGAGCCTCAGTGCTTCGTTGCAGGCTCCGGTCTCAGCATCCAGGGAGGCCTGCAGGGACTCCACTGCCCACCTGCTGGTTGTTGCGCCTCAGGTTAGTGCAGGTTCAGCACAGCTCTCTTTGACTGTCTCTCCTTGCTCTCTCTGTAGAGATGTCTGCTTTATTTGGCAACACAGCTAACTTTGAGGTCCTAGTAATTGCTGGCTGATTGCTTTTAAGTTTTGTTTATGCCCTGATGTATAAATTGTCTCACCATCTATTCCGATTAATTTCAGGCAAGAGTAGTTTTGGGGCCAGTATTTAGGGCTTGTTCTGACCCAGGAGGGCTCTTTTTTTGCTCTCTCTTTGCCTGTTTTTCTTTGATAAACTCACTGGCCTGAGGTGTAGCTTGTGGCTCTTAATGAAGAAGAGCCACGGCCTTTGAGAGAGTTTCGCCACACTGTTTCAAATAAAAGCAGTGCCTTTGGTGAGAGCTCTAGAGCTCTCTGTGCCTGTGGGACATCTTTCCACCTGGGCAAAGTATTTGAGCCACACTCTGAGTGCTGGGTGGGGCGATAACCTCTGGTCTTCTTGGCTTGCTTCTCCCAGAGTGGAACCTCTGCCCCCCAGGTGAGCTCAAGTGAGGGCAGTGAGGAACCCAGTATTCTAACTGGGGGAGAGCCCCCATCCTGTGATTGGGGGCTGGGTGGAGGAAGGGGGGCCTTTGCCTCTTAGTCACACTTATTAGGAGTTTAGTCTCTTAAATGTGGAGTGGGAAGGGATGCAAAACACTGGTGGCCTGTGCTTCCCAAGGAAATACAATGTCCCATGACTGGGACACTGAGCTGATGGGAGAGGGAGTCCTGTCTTTTTGGCCAAACCTGCCTGGGGTGGAGTTTCTGTCAAGCTGAGCTGGGGGTTGGGGGTGGAGGAAGGAGGAAGGGAGTAAGTCCTAGCTCAAATGCTATGGACTCTGGCCACTTTAAGCAAGATTTAGTAGGTTTTTTTAAAAAAAAATAAGTATTTCTTCACTTGCTGTACGCTCTTAGGGCAATTTCCAGAAGTCTTAAATGTTGTTTGTTTTTTATTCAAATAGTTTTTACCAGTTATGCTTGCTTCCCAGAGGAGTGGATTCTCATAGCTCCTTCACACTGGCGTCCCATAGTTGGCAATGATGCAGGTGAATCCAGAAACCCGAGGTCAGCCCAGTATGCCAACTGGACTGTTAGCTTCACTCAGGAAAGAATTCAAGAGCAAGCCAACAGAGAAAAGAGAAACCAAGTTTACTGCAGTAACGAAGAAGCACAAGGAAGGCTACTCCACAGGCAGATCAGCGCCATATGTTGCTGGCGAACTTTAGTTATGGCTGTCTCTTGATTGTATGCGACATGAGAGGTGGAATATTCATGGGTTTTCTGGGAAATGGGTGCGGAGCTCTAGGAATGGGGGTCAATTCTCCTTTTATACTACTGTGTTTCCCTGAAAATAAGACCTATCCATAAAATAAGCCCTAGTAGGATTTCTAAGCAGTTGAGCAATATAAGCCCTACCCTGAAAATAAGACCTAGTGATGGGCATGGCTATGCAGCGTATCTGCACAACCCATGCATTTTGTAGCGGAGCGGTAAAGAAGAGGAGCAGCCCTTCTCATCTGCCCATGAGATCTCTATTGCTCGACATGAGAGATTAGGGCCAATGGTTCTAAAGAAAATAGAGTCGCAAGAAATTCAGGATGGAATTCAGGGTTTGGAGAGTTATGATGATGTTCCAGAAGAAGACGACTTAACTATATTCGAATAAATGTAGATTGTTGTACTGTACTTAAAAAAAAAAAAAACACACATCCCCTGAAAATAAGTCCTAGGGTGTCTTCTTGAGGAAAAATAAATATAAGGCCCTGTCTTATTTTCGGGGAAACACGGTACATGTGGTAACTTCTGGAGATGGTCATGGTTATTGTAAACTGCCATGGCACTGGTGGGAGTTTCTTTTAGCACACTAAATGCCTCACAAGCAGGGTAAAATGAGCAACAAGGGCAAGCAGAGGTCGCTCTCATCGCCATCTTGGTTATAACTGTCTTACCAGTTTTCTTTATTGCATCTTGTTTTATCAGAAACCTAGGTTTGGGTCTTATGACTCCTTATTGAGCAGGGCCTGCCAGTTCCCTATCTTAGTAATATTTCACAAAGCTGATCACTAACTCCTTCTGAAGCTTTTCTGTCCTAGTGGGTCATGTAATACCACGTATCTAAATTTGTTTCTTGCATCCCATGGCTTTAAATACATTTTTACTCTCAATTTTCTATCTCTAGCCACATCCCATTCTTAGAACTCCATTTGTGCATATCTCGCTGTTTACTTGTTGCCTTCTCTTGGATGTCTAAGAGATATTTCAACCTGGACACAGTTCAGATGAAATTCTTTATTCATTCTCTACCCTAAATTTCCTTTCTTCCCTCAGTCTTCTCAGTAAAGAGTATCAACATTTAGAAGTTAGAGGATTCTGTTGAGTAAGCCATTGTAAAGGTGCAACAATATGAATATATTTGTAACACTCGATAGTTGTTCAATAACTATTTATAGAATGATTGAATGAATGCTTCCCATTTTACAGATGTCAAAATGGAAGCTTAGGGAGATCAGATAAATTGCCGGATTTGAATCTAGCCTGAGTCTAGTCCCACAGGAAAAAAGTTTGTTCAATATTATATAGTTGGCTTTTCAGTAAATGCTGTTGCTAACATGTTTATCAAAAGGTCATTGAAAGAAAGTGATATAAGCTATAGTTGAAGTAGGACTTTGGGAATTATTGTGGAGGACTTTGAATGCTAGTTTAAGGATTTGGCACTGTATTTTGCATAAAGAGGGAGCAATTATAGGTTTTAATTTAGAGTATTAGTCAGGGTTCTCCAGAGAAACAGAACCAACAGGATATATGTATATATAGAGAGATATTTATTTTAAGAAATTGGCTCACATGCTTGTGGAGACTGGCAAGTCTGAATTTTGCAGGGCAGGCCAGTATACTGGAGTCCCAGAGAAGTGTTGATGTTGCATCTTGAGCCTAAAGGAGGTCTGGAGTTAGAAGTCCAAGATCAAGGTGTCAGCAGGGTTGGTTTCTCCTGAGGTCTCTCTCTTTGACTTGTAGATGGCCATGTTATCCCACGGTTGCCCCTCTGTGTGTATCTGTGTCCAAATTTCCTCAAGAACACCAGTCAGATTGGATTAGGATCCACTCATGTGACTTCAGTTTAACCCGATAACTTCTGTAAAGACCCTATCTCCAAATACAGTCACAGTCCGTGGTACTGGCAGTTAGGACTTCAACATGTAAAGTTGAGGGGTATAGAACTTAGCCCATAACAAACATAGCTCAGCCCATAACGAGTGTCATCTATCTGACAGTAATCTGTCAAGTTAATCAGAGAGGGGAAAACTAGAGCCATTGAGAAGATTTTTATCAGCTTTTATAGTAAGAATAAAGATGAAAGGGATTACTTGAGAGTAAATGCACAACTTCCAAATCTCAGATTGGCTGTGGAAAGAAAAGACGAGCAGAAAGTTTGTTAGGGCAGAATGGCTGGCCAACTGGGAAATTGTGGGCCACCAACAGGAAAGGAAACAAGAGGAGAATTGGTGCTTAGGTAGAATGAGGACTGGTTTTTAGACAGGCAAGTTTGCAGTTCTGAATGATGGAAAACTCTAGAGACATCCAACTGGCAGGTGGAGCTGGAATTTGAGACATGTCAGAGCTGGAGAGGGAGTCTGGAGCCATTGGGATTTGGGTAATAGCTGAAGATGCTGAACGACTTAGGGAAGGAATGTAAAGAGAAAGAGAAAAAGGCTAATAAAGGTCACTGGGGAAGAGCAAGAAGGGCCAGAGGCTGATGCACAGAGGAAGGGCGACTCAGGTAAAAAGGACCCAGAGAGTAGAAGGCAGTGGAATATCACACCAAAACTTCTCAGATCCATTCCCTAATTCATAACAAACTTTTTGGGCTAATTTTATCTGAGAATTATACCATTCCCTGGAGCCATCAGCACTTATATCCCCCCTAACTGGAGGTGGGAAGAGAAGCCGGATGTTCATCAGGTTTATTAAAAGCAACAGCCTCATTGAGTTCCACCCACCTGCAAAATCCCCAGGGAGCCATGTCAATCTAGAAATGTAATACAGTGATTGCTCTTTACTTTCCCTCCCATCTGTTTTTTTCCTAAACAACAAAGAGACAGCGTAAGGGCACACACCATGTTTAAAAGTCCCCCATTCCTAAAACTGCAGGGGAGGGAACCAATATCATATTTACCATCACTTGACCTCAGACGTACTGCTTGATTTTCCAGGCTCCAATGGCCATCCTGCCCCTTGTCACTGCCTACAAGTGGCTGCAGGGTCTTTGTCAGCAATGCCATTTCCTACTGGTGTCAGGCTAGCTTGGCACAATTTGCTTAGTAGCAGGAGATACTCCCTCATCACATCTGCAGAGACAGTCAAAAGTTGGACTACAGACAAGGACCCAAGGGATATAATTTTATCATTCTAGATGTCAAAAAGCCAGAACATATTCAAATGTACCCTCTCCAAAAAGTTTTAACTTAGTCTCTTCAGAGCTGTTTTCCACAGAAAACACACATCTAATTATATTGCATAAGTCTATAGGAAAATATATTATTCATTAAAAAAAGAGATTCTGTTACAAGAACAAAAAGTTGTCTACTTATATTTGATCACGTGAGCTACAGCAACCCATGGTTGTGTGAAAGCACGGACTAAAAACTAGAAAAATGTCTACGGCTTACTGCTTAATAGGTATTGAGTTTTTCAATGAGCCAAGTTTTTTTCCTCTGAAACAGGTAGGTATTTGTGGAGGTGAAAACATGATTAAAATTCATGAATTTCATAATAATTGTTCCCCCATCTCTCTATTATCATCCGAACTCAACGCACCTGTTTCAAAAATTACAAAATCCTGTTTGAATTCTTTCGGCTGCGTTTCTACTTTCTGTTCACTAGATGGCACTATACACATACCATTTCACAGACAAGGACAGCTTATTTAAAGACTTGTAGCAGCCAAATTTATACCCTTTGAAGAAAAAGGCAAAACAATGGATATGATTCAGGAAGATACTGGAAAAATGAGGGGAGCAAAGGAAAATGGTTTCTTGGTTACACAGGAAGAACAAGGATACCTTTATAAACTGATCTTTTGTATATGTGTGTTCTAAATAAGGAAGGAGTTTTAACACTACAAGCAAGGTCAAATCTCCAAATCCTGCCCAGGCAGAGTTGAACCAAAATGTCCCAGGTGGTAGGTGTCCTGCTATCCTGCTATCCTCAGACAATGGCTGAAAGCGACTTCCCTGCTGCACTCAACAACCCGGCTAAAAATAAAATCTGCTTAAGAAATGTTCTCTAATAGCCACTTAATAAATAAAAACTGGCCACATACTGTGTCCTATACTGAACATACAACACACACAAACACACGCAACATTCACTTATACACACACATACTTAAACACATACCATACAAACACATGGAACACATACGACGTACACTTACACATACAACATGCACACTCAGAACACAAAAACACAACACACACTTACACATACAACACACACAATTATACATGCAGCACACACTTACACCATGTACACTTATACACACCACACGTGAACTCACACACATAATACCTACATGCTTATACACACCGCACATACTTAAACATACACAACACACATGCACTTATACATATAACACACTTACACACATAATACACAACACATAGACACTTATATACATACACTCTCTCACACACACATACATAGGCTCACCCTCCAACACCAGGATTATTTAGCATGTGAAATGATTCATCTTCAAAGGAGGGGAACACTGAAAACGACAGAAGGGTAGAGAGGGGACTCCCTAGACGACAACTTGCCTTGGCCTCTGGCTATTGTCTCCTACTTATAGGACATAGAAAGAGCAATTTAAAAAACCTTTAATTTTAAGATTTCCCTTGTTAATAGAAGAGTAACTAAATTAAAGAATGCATTAATATTTTATGTAGCTTAAAGACTTCCCTCTCTCTTGTGCATCATAAAAATATATATATATATGAGATAATGGTTGAAATCTCTCTCAATTTGCTTCTACAATAGCACTGCATTCACAATTCTATTTGGTGCAATTAATCTCTACAAATTATCCTGAAATGTTTTTCGGGGGGGGGTATAGTTCTTTTCCCTCTGGAGGTGCTTTTTAAAGTGTGTCCAATGTTATAACAAGGCCTATTATATTAGGTGTCCAAGGATGTTTTAATCAGTGGCATCACTGTATTTTATCCTAACGTCCCATGTCTTATTGATCCGGCTCTGACAGTGTGTCAGCTCTTTTGACTCCATTATGTGCCACGCAGAATTTCACAATTATTAAAAGTGAAGCAAGACAATACATTTCGTCTTTTAAGGTAAAGATAAGTATTGGCTCTATACATGCTAATTATCCCTTGGGATACTCACTTCCTGTGAAGGACATCACATATTGAATATCTGTGACCACACACTCCCTCCAATATTAAAAAAAGAAGAAGAGATGATGAGTTGGTATAAACCACCTTTTAAATGCACCATTTTGTCCACAAATCTTCTCACTATCTGCTGCATGGACGAATTTGTGTGGAATAACACTTTTGGTGTGTTCTATATGATAATCACCAAAAAGTGCATCTTAATTGAGGCAACACTTTTATCACAATAAAACACAAAATCAATCAATCGCCTAGGGATAACCACTGTTAACACTTTGGTTCACATTTTTCAGTTTTCTTTCCATATAGATAGATAGATATAAGAATGGGTGTTTAAAACCAAACATACTTTTCTTTCTTTTTTATTCAGCCTTCCATCTAGAACATTTCCATTGCCAATCAACATTTTCCTACAACGTGAGTTTTAATATGTGTAGAGTATTCTACCTGATGGTTGTATCGTAATGTAGCATTTCTTACCATTATAGAAAACAATCTGATAAGCATTCTTTTTTAGCTTCTTGTAATTATATAGAGTTCAAATCTAAATCAGATTGCTTGGATTCAAATTTTTACAATGCTATGACATTAGTGAGTTTCCTTGGGTGAGCTTTAAATACTCAAAAGCCTCATTTTTCTAAAATGATGTAACAATAATAGTAATACAGTTATACAGCTGAAGTGGGAATTAAATGAGAAAATGCAGGCAAATGCATTTTCTGACTCTATTTTCAGCAATGAGACCTTTTTAGAAAATGAAATTTTATTTAGAACCAAAATTTTAAATCTCAAAGTAAGACAAATAGATTTTTAAGTTTTTTATAAGTAATATTGAATGTGTAAAATGACAGCATATATTTTTAATAAAACTAGTGGACGAGAGCTATGTCTTTTTGAAAGAACACAAAATTTTAAGCCACTGTAGTAAATAATAGTTGCTGTATTAAATTAGCTATCTTATAATTCTATTAGGCTATTGCATAAAATTTACTTTAAAACATTTACTTCCATTTCCCCTTATAATCCTTTGTGCTGTCATTGTTACACATTTTATGTCTCTATGTTTTGTAAAACTCATAAAGCTTTATTATTTTTGCTTTAATTAGTAAATTACCTTTTAATGAGAAAAACATTTTTAAACAATATGGGTCATTTACAACAGATTTATTGTTTTGGTGCTCTTCATATCTTTCCCCAAATCTACATTTTTATCTGTTTTTTTTTTTCTGTGTAAATAGCTTCATTTACTATATCTTCATTTACTATCTTGGAGTGCAGATATGCTAGTGATGAGTTCTCTCTGCTTTTGTTTGCCTGATAAAGCTGTTATTTCAGCAATTATTTTCTCAAGTATTTTTTGTTTCTGTCTTCTCATCTCTCCTGCTTCTGGGAATCCATTTATTCGTACGTTAGGCTGCTTGATACTTTCACTGAAGTGCCATTTTTTCAGTCTTTTTTCTCTCTTTGATAGTTTCTATTGCTACAATTTCAAGTTCTCAGATCTTTTCTTCTCTAGTGTCTAAATAACTGTTAATCCAACCCAATATACTTTTCAGTTAAGATACTGTATTTTCTTCTCTAAATATTCTATTTTGCACTTTTTTTTAGTTGTGGAAAAAGACACATGAAAGTTACTATTTTAACCATTTTTTAAGCATACAGTTCAGTGGCACTGAGTGCATTTACATTGTTGTACAACCATCACTGCCATCTGTCTGCAGAACTTTTTCATGATCCCCAAATAAAGCACTATGCTCATTAAACACTAACTCCCTATTTCCTCCACCCTCCAGTCCTTGGCAGCCACCATTCTACTTTCTGTCTCTATGGATCTCACTACCATAGAAATTTCATGCGAGCGGGATCATATGGTGTTTTCAAAAAAACAAAACAAGAAGAGTGGGGGACACTTCCCAATTCATGTTATATGAGCAACATTCTCTCACACCAAAACCAAAGATTTGACAAGAAAAGCAAATGACATACCAATATTCCTTACTAATATCAACACAAAAATCCTTAACAAAGTGTTAGCAAATCAAATCCAGCATAATATCAGCAGGATGATACACCATGATCAAGTGGAGATTTATCCCAAAATTGCAAGTTTAGCTAACCATTCAAAAATTAATGACTATAATTTACTATATTCAAAGAATAAAGGATTTAAAAAACTATATAATCACCTCAACAGATGCATAAAAAATTGATGAAGTTCATAACCTTAATAATAAAAGCTCTAAACAAATTAGGAGAAAAAGAGAGTTGCCTCATATGACCAAAGCATTTGTATCCCTGTAATATTCTAAAATAAAAATAACTAATAAATGAATAATAAAAAAAAAAAGGAGAGTTGCCTCAATATGATAATGGAAATCTATGCAAAATCTGCAGCTGCCATAACAATTACTGCTGAAAAACTGAATCAGTAAGTGCAAGATCAGTAACAAGACAAAGGTGCTCACTCTCATGACTTCTGCCCACCATTGTCTAGGGGGTACATATTGTGTGATATGACTAAAAAAAGGAGTAAAACAGATACTTACTGGGGAAAAAAGAAATAAAATTATCTGTATTACCAATAAAATAAGCTGAGAGAAAGAAGCCAGGCACAGAAAAATACACAATGTATTTAGACCTCTAGAAGAGACTTAGCAGGGCATTTGTGTTGCTTGAGGGTATGGGTTTTAACTGGGAAGTGGCACAAAGTGATAGAAATTTTGTATATCTTTATTTTGATATGGGTTACATGGGTGTATATATCTGCCAAAATTCACTGAGCTTCATGTTTAAAATGCATGCATTTTAAACTCTAAGCTCATTAAGCACTAACTCCCTATTTCTTCTGCCCCCAGCCAATACTTTTCATTGAATGTAAATTGTATCTCTGCCAACGCCCTCTAGCCAGGAACACACATGCAGTTGAGTAAATTGGATTTATTCCTCTGCAGTGAGGGAGAACCCACACCAGGGGTGGGGAACCTGCTGCCTCAAGGCCACATGTGGCCTTCTGGGTCCTTAAGTGCAGCGTTTTGACCGAATCCAAATTTTACAGACTGAATTCTTTTATTTTTATTAATATATTTTTGATCATCTTTCATATTTTTATTTTATTTTTTAAAAAGGAACATATGTAAAATACCAAAGAATAAAATACATTTTAACAAAATAATCCTTCCAGATCGACTGGCGCAATTAGAACATTTATTAAGCCATAAGGAGTAAATTGACAGCTGCTACACTCATGATTTAGTTCTAACTTGACTGGCGCCACTAACACACAAGGCTGATTTGCAAAGGTTTAAGTGGGTCGAATACATGAGTCTGTTATCAGCTTTTGACAATGGTGCACTGTGTAAAGTGGAATTTGTGAATAGTTGCACAGCTCGACAGGATTTTTCAATTCTGTCTGCTTACCAGCCAATCATGTCAAAGAAGACCAAGAGAACACTGAAGGAAAATACAGATTTTTTAAATGAGGACTGGGAATTGCAACATTATTTTGTTTCTGCTAAAGATAAGATGATTTGCAAGCTTTGTAATACTGAAATATCAACATTAAAGAAATTCAATGCTCATCAGCATTATAACACTCATAAAACCACAAATATTTTAAATTTGAGGGAGAGGCGCGAAAGGTTGTATTGCAGAGATTAAAAGATGAAAAGCAAAAGCAAAGACAATTCTTTCAAACAGCAATAACACCTGAAAATAATGCCACTGAAGCAATTTATACAGTAGCATATATACTCGGGGAAAAAAGAGAAGCCATTCAGTGATGTAGAAATTGGGAAAGAATGCATTGTTGAAGGTGTAGGATGCTTAGACCACAATAACGTTTCAAAGTACAAACAACTGCCTCTTTCAAGGAGAAACATGACTGGTTGGCAGCATGAATTAGCTTTTGACTTACCAGAACAACTTCATGCAATACTTCAAAAGGAAAATATATATTATTCAATCACTTTGGATGAATCAACTGATACTACTGACTCAGTATAGGTTTCATACTTAATTTGAGCCCTAACTATATTAGTTTATTTGCAAGGAAGAGTTTATTTGCAATGAAGAGTTTTATTTGTAATGAAGAGTTACTCGCTTTGGGTGCTCTTGCAAAGAGAACATGGGGAACAGATATCTTCAACAACTTTCAAATTAAATGTCGTGAAGTTGGCCTGAATTTGGTAAATTTAGTGAGTGTATGTACAGACGTTGTATCTTTTGTGACAGGAAAACATGACGGGTTTATTGCACAGATAAAAAAAAAAAGTGTTAACAGATCCAGATGCTCTCATTTCTTTTCATTATATCTTGCATCAGCAAAATCTGCTAAAGCTACTAATTTTTTTTTCTTTTATTTCATCATATTATGGAAGTACAAATATTGTTAGGGTTACAAATATTGCCCCTTTCCCCTCCCTCCCCCCGATATGTCCAATCCCCTGGTGGTGTGCATCACACACGTTATGGAAGCATACACCCCTTTCCTCCTCCCCACACCTGCCTGCCCACCACCTGTTAAAAAGTTTTTTGATTTTTTTTTTTTTTAGCATTTTGGTTACATTGTATATTAAAGCTACTAATTTAAGTGACACTTTGCAACCAGTTATAAGTATTGTTAATTATATTTATGTAAATGCAACACAGCATCACCAGTTTCCAGTTTCACAACATGCTAAAGTTGAACCATGAGGTATTCAGTGTGGATTTGCCTCATCATTCTAAAGTGCATTGGCTGTCATGGGGATGGGTGTTAGCCAACATTTTATCTCTGTGAGAACAGGTAGTTAACTTTTATGAAGAACAGAATCAGCAATGTGAATTATTGAAAGAAGATTTCTATGGAAATGCAGCATTTCTGTGTGATATCATGTCAAATCAAAACGATTTGAATATTTCTTTGCAAGGTAAAACTAAGTCTATCTATGACATGTGGCAATAAATCCAAGCATTTCAAAAACAGCTATATTTTTTCAAAACACTTCTTCAAAAGGATATTTCGGATGAACATTTTCCCCAGTCTTTGATGTGCAAAGTTCATCGTTGAGCTGGATGATATATGTGAATCATTTGAAGAATATGCAGCTGTTATAGACCTATTAATTGGAGAACACAGTGAAAGGGTCACCGACTTTGAGAACCGTGACATCACACTCAAATTAGCATTTCGGTCCTCACCTAGTTGATATCACCAAGACACCTAAAGAACTACAGATGGAATTGATTGAGCTCTCAGTAGGTGACATTTTAAAGTTATTCTTTGATGCCAAGAAAGATCCAATTAAAATACAAAAAAAAAATGTAGTAGAATACCCATGCCTTTGGTAACATTTCCAAAAAAATGCTTTCTTGCTTTTCAGTCACTTATTGCTGGGAATGCACATTCTCCCACCTAACCCAAATCAAGACACCCTTAAGGTCGCAAATGACTAATACCCATGTAGAGGATCTACTGAAACTGCGGACCTCCATCTGCAACGAAATATTCAAATGCTTTCCAACAAAAAGCAGACACAACGAAGTCATTGAAAGTTTTGTTGACTTCAAAATTAACGAATAGTTTTCATTGTTTGAAATTATTAAGTACATAGTAGATTTTTACAGAATAATGTACATTTTTAAGTATATATAATTGAAGTTTCTAGAGTGCAGCCTTTTTGATTAAATTAATATGGCCTTCCAACACGAAAAGGATCCCCACCCCTGACCTACACCATGGAGAACCGCAGGGTGTCTCTGTAAAAGTGTGTTAGAAAGGACTACAGGGTTCAGGTTTGCGTTAGGTGATTTTGGGGAGGATTTCAGGAAGCAGAGCTTTGCTCTGGAGTGGATGCTGTCAGGCAGCTGGAGCAAGTCTATTTTTGCTGCTTGAACAATGTGCACATTTTATGTGCGTTCAGCCATGATTATGGAGTCGTCTTGTTTATGTCTTGATCTATCCTAGCCACAGAGTGGTCTTATCTGATGTCGATGTCAGGTTTAACCAAGACTTATCTGCGAGTGCTGGGTCTGCTCGCAGCTACACAAAGACCGTGAGTACCAGGCCAACTCCCAGGGTCGGGAACTGCTTTTCTTACCTCAGTAAAGTGATTTTTAAAACTTCAGTCTAAAACATACAGAAATTTCAAAGCTTCTTCAGAATACAACCTAAGACCATATGCTAAACTGTTGATGCTTCGTGTTAGCTGTGCAGATCCACATACAGTATTTGCTGCTCTGACACCAGGCTCTAAACTCCTGCAGCTTCACAGCTACCCGTTTGAAATTGCCTAGTAATGATCAGTGTTTTTCTTGATGATGTGTGCACTGCAGAAAATTCACCCTTTGTCTGGCTTTCATCTATATCATAACTCTTGGTGGTCTTTTAAGACCAAAATATATTTAATTTAGTTCCTTAGTCCCTTGAGGGTAAACTGGTATACACTTTATATTCTCATTACCAGAAGGAATCCTTAATGACTGTTAATGTAGCCAGTAAGTTTCCTGCTGAATAACTAAATGTATAACACAAAAGCTTGCAGATATCTGTGATGTTTTTCTTTTGAAATCCCACTACATTGTGTGCTGAGTACTTTTATTTTGGCTAATTGCAAGAATTCTCATTCTTTAGATGAGGTATTCAAATTCTGCTTGTCATTCATGAAACAAAGTTCTTTCCACATTTTTTTTAAATGAGGAAACCACAGTCTTGAACATTTTGTTGACTTGGTAATTGAAAATATATTTCAGAAATTTCCTACTGTTTTCCAAAAAAGTTCAAAAGTATGTATCAATTTCTATTTCAAACCTGATAGAGAAACATTTTAATAGGATATCTAATCTGAAGATTCAGTGTTTACTGAATAAGATATGAACTGTAGCTTTTAAAATATTATTTTTAATTGTTTGGAAGCAAAAGATAAATTTTGGTAGGGGACAGAATTTCATAATATACAGTGTAATGGAAAATATAAGCTAATCAAAAACATGACAAGAGAGAAAAATACACAAGAAAGAAAAAGCTTTATAGCTTATTACCTTTAATGTCATTCATTCCCTGCTTTCTGAACAAGGGGATTCCCATTTCATTGGGGAAAAGTGAAGGAGCAGAGTGAGAGAACTTACCTGCTAATCCAGGGAATTGCCCATATTTTACCCAAGCCCACCAACATGATTCCACAGGGAGCTGTAAGAGTCTCAGCATTACTGGGCTTGGGGCACCCCCCTTATTGCTGATATGGCTGCTGTGACCAAAGGCTTAGATCACAACACTCAATTCAACACTCAGTATGTTAGGTTAAAAAAATTCAAAAAACTGAAATCATATCAAGTATCTTCTTAGACCACAATATAATAAAACTAGATACGAAAACAGAGGAACTTTGGAAAACATATAAACACATGGATATTGAACAATTTGTTCTTGAGTGATAATTGGATCAACAAATCAATTAAGAAGGAAATTAAAAAATTCTTTCAAACAAATGAAAATGGAAACACAGCATACCAAAACCTATAGGACACAACAGAAATAGTGCTAAGGAGAAATTTTATAGAAATAAATGCCTACATCAAAAAATTATAAAATTTCAAACTAAACAACCTAATGACACATCTTAAAGAACCAGAAAAGAAGAGCAAATTGAACTCAAAATTAGTAGAAGAAAAGAAATAGTAAAGATCAGAGCAGAAATAAATGAAATTGAAACAAAAAAATACAAAAGATCAACAAAATGAAAGCTTGGTTTTTTAAAAAGATAAACCAAATTGACAAATCTTTAGCAACACTAAGAAAAAAAGAGAAAAGGCCCAAATAAATTCAGAGATGAAAAACACATTACAACTGATACCACAGAAATTCAAAGAATTATTAGAGACTAGAATGAGCTATTACATGCCAGTAAACTGGAAAACCTAGAAGAAATAGATAAATTCCTAGAGATATACAGCCTACAAATATTGAACCATGAAGATATCTAAAACCTGAATAGACCAATAACAACTAATAAAATAGAAACGGTAATAAAAGGTCTCCCAGCTAAGAAAAGCCCATTGGCTTCATTGCTGAATTCTACCAACATTTAAAGAAGAACAAATACCCATCTTACTCAAACTATCCCAAAAAAGTGAGGAGGAGGAAATGCTTCCAAATTCATTCTAGGAGGCCAACTTTACATTTATACCAAAACCCGACAAAGACAGAGGGGAAAAAAAAGAAAATTACAGACCAATATCTCTGATAAACATAGATGCAAAAACCCTCAAAAAAATACTAGCAAACTGAATCCAACAACACTTTAAAAAGATCAGTCATCATGACCAATTTGAATTCCTCCCAGTGATGCAAGGATGGTTCAACATATGCAAATCAATCAATGTGATACATCATCTCAACAGAATGAAAAAAACAAAAACTATATGATTGTTCCAATTGATGCCAAAAAAGCATTCAGTAAAATTCAACATCGCTTTATGATAAAAAGGATAACCCAACTTGATGTGTAGACAGACTATAACCTACTCTTGTATTAATAACAAGAAGCTGAGTCTCAGCCAACCACAGCAGCCAAACTTCAGTCAACCATAGGTAGCCAACTGTTCAAACCAGGTTCAAATAAGGCCAAGCTGTAACCAATCCAGCTGTTTCTGTATCTTATTTCCATTTCTGTACATCACTTTCATTTTTCAGTCCATAAATGTTATCTGACCATGTGGCAGCCCTGGAGGCACTCTGAACCTATTTTGATTTTGAGGGCTGCCCAATACATGAATCATTCTTTGCTCAATTCAATTCTATTAAATTTAATTTGACTAAAGGTTCTCTTTTTAGCAACACCTAAAAGGATAAATTTGGACCCCTATCTCACACCATATATAAAAATTAACTCAAAATGGATGACATACCTAAGTGTAAGAGTTAAGATGAAAAAACTCAGAAGAAAGCTTATGACTTCTGTGACCTTAGGTTAGAATATGGTTTCTTAGACAAGCACAAGAAATTGTTTTTTCTTCCAGCCTGAATTAAAATCTTTGTGTCTCTCAGGAATTAAGGCAAGAGATTATGAATAAACACTCAACTATGACATCCAAGAACAGCCTCCAACTCAAGTCATCTCCCCAGGAATGTTTTATAATGTAAAGGTATTAAAAGTAACAGCTTGAAATTAAAGAAATGTAGAATAGGGTAGCAAGATCTGTTGACAAGTTTTCCTTTTCTAGTATTTGTAGGTATTTATTTATGTTCTTTTGTCCACATCTTTTTCATTTATAACAGGAATTTTAGTAGTAAAACTCTAGCTTTTTTAACACATTAGATTCCTTCAAAGCATCCCTTGTTAATATATTATTTTATAGTGCATTGCTGAGAAGGCAAGTCCCAAAAGTATTAATATTTAAACTTTGCCCCCATCCTGAAAGATATTTGTTTCCTCTTTCATTTCTCCCTTTTTATCTGTAATGCCTCTGGTACTTTATAAAAAAAAATGTGTGAATATAATCTTTGTCTTTATTCTTTTCACATTTCATGCTTGTGTCTCAGACTCTTGACACATACAATCACTTGTGCTGTCAGATCTTGATGACAAACCTCTCATTCTATGTGTTTCCTGTTTTTGCTTTAATTGTATGTGTGCTGAACTGGGTGTTATAAAAATGCCTGTGTATTTTCCATCTCTTATTTTTCCCCGTCTACTTTCAATTCATTCATTTAAAAAATAGCATTTGTAGAATATAAGAATAGCCTACAAACTACTCTTATTTTAATCCATTCAACTTTTTTTCCCCTAAAAATAGTTCCAATTCTATTGATCAGCTTGCCATTGAATACATAGCCGATCATTTTCAAATAATTCTTACCAATTGTTCAGTAATTGAATAACCCAGGAAAATTTTCCAGCACCATCTAATTTTCTGCTGTTAATTCTCTGACTACCACCTTTTTAAAATCATCTCCTGGTTCCTCTTCTCAGTGTTGTCATACTCTCTGGTAGGAAAATCTACTTGTGTTGATCGTAGGAGGAAAAAGTTGAAAGCAAATATTTGCCAATTCTCTGTTAGCATTTTCTCACCCTTTCTTATGTTTTCCAGGAATTTGCCTGTTTTCAGCCTTTCTATTTGCTGCTGCTTGGTTCCTCTTTTGATATTTTTTCTTTGGCTTCAGAGCTGTAGATTTTGAATCTATCTCATAATAATTTCAATTTTTGTTTGTAACTTAACTTCGCCCTTCCGACCTGATCGAGAACCCTGGAATCCAGAGAATCCTGGGTCTACTCCCCCTGGGTCTACTCCCTGCTGCTTCAGAAATTGGCCCCAGGCTGCCACTGCTGAGACCAGTCTCCACGTTCAGCAAGAGTCTGAAAGTCAGTATGATGGAGGGGTGGTGGAGGTGCAGATGAGGTGGCCTTTGGCGGTTGTTGGGGCAGAGCAATTCCTGCTACCCCAGGAAAAATAACGCAGCCGATAGCTAGAGAATTAGGCTCCAACTTGAGGACACCAAGGAAGGTAATGACAATATGAAAAATCCCCTTAGAAAAAGGAGGGTTAACAGATTCTCTTGTCTTTTAGTCATAAGTGCACACTGGTGCCAAGGCACAGACTTACGGTCCAAGTGGAGAAGCTGTTGGCACCGGCCCAACTGACAATCGGAAAGAGTGGTGACGATACAGCACACTGGTTGTTTGGTTGAAAACACTTTTGATTTGTAACTCCTACTGGGAAATTGTACAAAGGTAAGCTATCCCAAATGCTCTGAGTTGTAAAATCTGAAGCTATGTTTAGCTCAGTCTGTAGTTATAGAATTTGTCAGCATGATGGTAATACTTCATATATGATTGTGCACTCAAAAGTGATGCCCTTGTATTTTCCCATGCTCTCTCCACCATTTACCCCTACACATGCATGCACACATGCACTCGCACACACACAGACATGCATGCACATACACGCATGTATGCACACACACACACGCATACTCCACATATTTAACAATTTTCTTTATTGGTGGCCTTACGGCTGCTACAAGATTCGGGCTCCAGGTTTCCTTCCCAGCTCCTTCCCAGTCTTGTGTGTGACGACAAATCTAAGTACCACTCTCAGGCCCAGGAAAACTTGGCTCTCGTACAGGTCTTGTGCCTGAGGACCCCTGCCACCAATGCATTGGAGGGTTTTTCTCAAAGAAAGTCCCTTTCCAGTGCCTGGGAGTGGCCAGGGCCTCCAAGCAAGGCACTTGGTCCTGTGTGGGTCCTGGTCACGGGGCGTGTCTTTCTAGAAATTTCCTAAGGTCCCTTCCAGTGCCCAGGACAGTGTGTGTTCCTCTTCCTGATTTTCCCTTTTGGGGTGCTTTCTAGTCCTGTACACCTCTCCCTCTTGCCCCAAGCAGATCGTTCCTATTGCCCAGCGCAATGTTTCTTTTGCGGGGTTGTGTAAGATTGTCCTATCAGAATAGTAGTTGATATGGGGTGAGTCACATTGGAAGTGAGGAGTAGGCTTTGGACTACCAACAGTCCACTGCCCACCTTTGCACTTCGACTCACCTGTTTGGGCCCATCTGTTGAGTCCGACTGACTACAGGCGCTTTTATTCTATAGCCCCAAGGCAGTGGTCAGTATCAGTAGGTAACTTTTACCCCAGGCCCTCCCTGCCCCACAGCTGGCACCCAGAGCAGTCACCCTCTGCCCTCTGCAGACTCCACACACATCAGGCGGTCTTCTGAGGATGGCTGCATTTGTCTTCTCTGCAGGTTTTTAACACCTTGTCCATAAGCCAACAGTCCCTCCTACTGATGTCCTCTCTTGCTTCTGATTGACATAGTGACCCCAGAAAGCCTGAAGCCGTTCCAGACAAGGCATGGACATTCCTTTGGCAGAGGATACTGCTCTTCTATCCTCCCTGCTGTTGTTGGTGAGTGGAAGGCAGGGTTTGATCAGCACTGAAAGAGATCATGCTCTAGGAATGCACCCAGCCTGACGGCCAGCAGAGATTGACAGAGGACACAGCTGGAAGATGTGTTATTCTATGTTTATGCTATAAAAATTACAAGCAATACATTTAACATGACCAGAAAAAGAATTTTAACTCAGATTTTCCTACAGGTAAGACTTGCATTTGTGGTCATCATAACAGAGTATGATAATAACCTTGGTGGGAGACACTGCACACCAGGAATCACAAGTGACACAGTGAGTGATGCAGTATCAGGAGTGGTGACATGCCCAGAATTAAATACTTGGTACGAGGGAACTGCAGGAGCAGGAGGGGCCATACTGCCCTAACAGAAACTGGGCCCAAGGAGCTGTGGCATCATGCGTAATAACAGCATTGGTACTTCTTTTTTATGATTGGCACATTCGACAGGAATGGCACATCTAACAATAAAGAACCTGGCAATTAAGAGATGGTGACTAGACCTGTACAAGAAGAAATGGTGGCTGGACACTGTGAAGAATCTTTATACACACTAATTGGACAGTGAACAACTAGGTAAGTACCTGTTTTCTATCCATCATTCTAAATCTCCATTAATAAATCACTATACCTCATATGAGGTCATGAGCTTTGTAATACATTTTAATAAAATCAAATTGTTTACGTAAATAGGGGTCTTGCCTTTGTACGCTGAGCCTAAATAGGCCAGTATGAAGATGAGAGATCTGTTCCACGCCCTGTGGTTTTCCCGTTCTCTCCGAATTCGTCATTCCTCTTAAAACATTGTCTATTGTCCACCCCCAGTCAACAGACAAACAAATAAAAATCAAAACGGTAGCAAGGAATTGGCTTTTCTCGTAATTGAAAGGGAGCTGTGAGCAAGACGGATGATCTGCAGGGACTCCCGCTGCAAATGATAGCAGAATGCCTGCAATTAATTAGAGGAAGAAACTGCATGTTTGTAACAGTCGCATAGAAAGAAGCATCTCGGTGCTATTCTCACTCAATAGTCCACGTGGACAGTGTGATAGAATTCTTTAATGTAGTCTTGGTCATGAACTTTCTCCCTTGTATAAGGAATGCTTCCAAGTCCTTCTACCAAAATAAAGAAAAACCTTCACACTTGTACAATTCTTGCTATTAACTTTTCCCTGATGGCAAGAGTCAGGGCAGTGGAGTTCTGATTTATGAATCCTGGGTCTGCTTTAGGGATACATTTTAATAGAACGCTCAAGCTTCAATTTTAAATGGTATTTAATTAAATAAATAACTAAATACATTTAATTCAATTAAATAAAACAAAACTATTTATAAAATGAGAATGGCAAAATAAGACACAGACTCAAGGAGACTGATGATTTGTTTATTCTTTTTTAGACTATTCAGACACTGAATAAAATTAAGATATTTAACAGCTTATTATTTCAGTAGCAAATTTGCAAATGGATGGTAAAACAAATGCATTTCTTTTTCACTTAAAAGAATGGAGTTTGGTGGGCTTCTAGCCCTAAAAATGCTAATGTATTTTATTTTGAAATATGAAAAGATCTTTATTTTCCATGGAGGTGCCATAGCTTCCCACCTCTGTGCTATATATATGTCTGGGAGCAACTCCCCTCTTTAGGGTCTTTTTTTTTTTGAGACAGAGTCTCACTGTGTTGTCCCAGCTAGAGTGCAGCAGTGGTCATTTTAGCTTACTGCGACCTCAAAGTCCTGGGCTCAAGCGATCCTCCTGCCTCAGCCTCCTGAGTAATGAGACTATAAGCATGCACCACAACACCTGGCTAATATTTCTATTTTTAGTAGACACGGGGTCTCACTCTTGCTCAGGCTGGTCTCAAACTCCTGAGCTAAAGCGATCCTCCTGCCTTGGCCTCCCAGAGTGCTAGGATTACAGGCGTGAGCCACTGCGCCCAGCCTTCTTTAAGGTCTTAAGCCCTTGATTCTCATTCCTCTGATTTCCCTTCTTTCCCAGGACTTTGTGCCATCGGTCAGATCCTGCTTTTCATATTCGGTTTCTATCTACTGAGTCTGTAATGGTTAGTTTTACGTGCCAACTTGACTGGACCAGGGAGTGCCCAGATATTGAGCTGAACATTATTCTGCGTGTGTCTGCAAGGATGTTTCTGGGTGAGATTAGCCTTTGACTCCGCCGACTGAGCAAAGCAGATGCCCTCTCTAATATGGGTGGGCCTCCTCTCATCAATTGAAGGCCTGAATAGATCAAAAAGAGTGAGAAGAGGGAACTCCCCCTGCCTGATGGCCTTCAAGCTGGGGCATCGCTTTTCTTCCCTGCCTGCAGACTCGAGTCGGCCTGGCCTGGGTCTCCAGCCTGCAGGCCGTTGGGCTGGAGCTACCTCACTGGCTCTCCTGAGACTCCATATGCAAACTCACCCTGCACATCTTGGGACTTGTCAGCCTCCATAATGTCATGAGCCAATTCCTCATAACACATCTCTTCAATTTATCCAACACAGGGTCCTTTTCTGTCTTTAAAAAAAATAATAAAGAAAAGAAAAGAAAGATGTTCAAGTGAGTCTTGCTGCCTTTTAGAAAAACAAAGCAAAATAAAAAACAAAAACAAGAACGAATTCATCATTTCGCTGGACCCCAGTACCATCTCATTTTGAAATAATCTCAAAAATGAGATTTTCATCTCAAAATTTTCATCTCAATTTTCATCTCAAAAATGAAATAATCTTCATTGTTTTTCTTTGGACTCTCTGTCTTAGGTATCAGTAGTCCGTCTTTGGCCACAGTCCCAATCCTTAATTGCTGATTTTTGATCCCTTACAAACCCAGCTTCCCCCCACTCCATGGAAACTATAGCCCTGAGGAAATTAGCGGCTTCTTGATTGCAAAGTTCTGTGTCCCTTTTTCAGTCTTTATTCTTTTGAGCTCTTTTGTGTTGACAGTGCTAGTAAAATGTAGGTTTCATTTTAAAGTAGTTTAAAAGTTCAGGAAAGTGAAGAAAATGTAAAACTTCATTTGTATCGTCAATACTCAGAGATATTCACAGTTGGTATTTTTATTCATATTCTTGTGATACTTTTCCCATAATATATACGGTTTTAAATCAAGATTGGGACCACACTACATATTCTTTTATCACCTGTTTTGAATGTGTGTGTGTGTGTTTTAAAGAGACAAGGTCTCGATATGTTGCCCGGGCTGGACATTGTAACAAATGGACTTAGAGCAATATTGGACATCCACAGGCAAAAAAAAAAAATCTTGATATAATCTCGATCATACCTTATACAAAAATTAGCACAAAATGTATCATGGACTTAAATGTAAAACTACGAAACTTAAAAAGAAAAACATTAAGAGAAAATATTCTGGCTCTAGGGAGAGGACAGAGTTCTTAGACTTAAAACCAAAAGTATGATTCCTAAAAAGAAAATTGATCAATTGGACTTCATCAAAATTTAAAACTCTTGCTCTGTATGAGACCTTGATAAAAGAACAAAAATACGAGCCACAGACTGTGAAAAATATTTTCAAACCATATATCTAGCAAAGGATTAGTATCTCTTCCTAGTTGGTTAGAGTTTGACTCAAAAATGGGTGTTACAGATTATCAAAAGACTTTTTTCTTCATCTAAGATAATTGCATGATTTTTTCTCCTTTTTTTCCTGTTAATGTAAAAATTACATTGATAGATTTTATTTTTGTTGTTGTTTTTTATTTTTTTGGGACAGAGTCTTGCTTTGTTGCCCAGGCTAGAGTGAGTGCCATGGCGTTAGCCTAGCTCACAGCAACCTCAAACTCCTGGGCTCAAGCGATCCTGCTGCCTCAGCCTCCCGAGTAGCTGGGACTATAGGCATGCGCCACCATGCCCGGCTAATTTTTTCTATATATATTAGTTGGCCAATTAATTTCTTTCTATTTATAGTGGAGTCAGGGTCTCACTCTTGCTCGGGCTGGTTTCGAACTCCTGACCTCGAGCAATCCTCCCGCCTCGGCCTCCCAGAGTGCTAGGATTACAGGCGTGAGCCACCGCGCCCAGCCTACATTGATAGATTTTAAAATATCATACCATGTCTGCAATCTTAGAATAAACCAATTTGGTTGTGATTTTTTTTTTTATAGAGTACTGTATTTGACTAGCTGATAATTTGTTTAGGATTTTTGCAATAATGTCAATAAAGATAATTGCATATAATTTTATTTTCAAGCCCTTGTTAGGTTTTTAAAATTCCAGTTTGTATTGTTTTCTTTTCAGGACTATTAATGTCAAACAAGCTAACCCATGACCATCAGAAGCAGAGAACAAGTAGTCGTCATGATTACTTAAAAAAATTAATACATCCACTTATCCTTAGATATGTCTCTTTTTAACCTTCAAATCATTATCATTCAAAAATGAATTTCATGGCATAATTTTTCCTCTCCTATCAGAAAAGTATTTAATTATGGAAGTGTCATTTTTATTCTAACAATTGCATTTTAACTTTTATCGTGGTGATTTCAAAGGTACTACCTCATTTAACGTATGAGTTGAAGACAAAAGTCAACAGGGTGTTGGCCTCTAAATTGCCTGCTTTAGTAAAGAATATTTATCAAAATGAAAAACCAAAATTAATTTGTCTTAATTTTGATCTTTTATGCCAAAAAGCACTATTTAATTAGAGACTTAGAATGCCATAACCCACACTGTTGCTATCATAAAACGGTACTACTGAAACAGAAGACAAAAAAGCACGATGAGGGAAGAAAGCCAAGTGTGCAACACTCTCACCAAAGAAAGTGTCAATGAGGAACCTGCTAGAAGACGGGGCACTCACTAGCAGATCATGGAGGAAGGAAAGATAAAGGGGAAATCCGTGCCGTTATTAATCTGCTGGTAAATGTCCCAAATGCTGACAATGTGCTGTGTATATTGGGGCTCTCTCGTGAATTTCATTGTCTAGTTACGTTTTGGAGCAGAAATTTTCTCATGTTCAATAGTATATCAAAGCCCAAATTTTAGCTGAGAACCAAGGTACTATGGTATTTCTTTGTCTCAGCTCCCAGTTTTTCTGTTATTTAATTATCTAATTGCAGTGAGCATTTTTCCACCATAAGCAGAAGATTGTCAGGGTCCAAATACCACGAGGTTCTGATTGCTGGCAATCTGTGCTCTCTCAACAGCACCAATGAGCGCCGGCCAGGCCGGGCTGGCTTCTCATGAGATGAGAACAGCACTTGTTCATCAAGGCCAGGCCAGCACAATCTCTTCAGATCATCCGCAAAACCTTTTATTAGAAAGTTAAAAATTGCCTGAAATCTGCTATCTGCATCTTCCTCAGATAGGTGAGGCATTTATTAGCTGCCAAGATCTACTTATCTGGGAACTACTGGGCTTTTGAAAAAGAAAACAAATGCAGGAAATGGCTGTGGCTCAACTTAAGTCTTAGAAACTAAACCCGCCAGATGAGGCAGAACTGAACCATTTCACTTATCAGCCTGGCCTAGTCTCCTTATCCCAAAGAAATCCTTCATGGTCAGGTGATGCCACTACAAATAAAGAGTCGATGCTACCAGCTAAAAGCCCACAACACAGTGACATCCACGCCACTCGGTGGCTTAGGGCAGAGGTCCTCATTATTACAGGTTTAATTGCCTTTTGAAGCCAGAAAACATCTCTTCACTTGTTTTTAATTTACATTCAAAAAATTCAAAATTCATAAAATAGGTAAAAATCAAGTGGATGATTCTTTGCCTTACAGAGACATTAAGCCTTAGATTTATTTTAAATAGTTAAATTTGCTTTTTGTTCTGGATTGCCTTATAGATGTTAGTTAACCACTTCACGGGAAGTCACACGGCCACTGCAGCTTACAGGGGCTGGGGAGTCAGGGAAGACATTGCCAAGGGAAAGTTAAATGACATGAGGACAGAGCAGGTGCAAAATCAGCAGTATATATGCAACGATGAAATCACAATATATAATAATGTTAACAGTGAACCTTTCTAAAACATAGTCTGATCCTGTGTCCCTTTGGTATAAAACATATCAGTAGCTCCCATGAGTTACAGAATTTGGCAGAAGTTCCCTTAGCCTGGCATGGGGTTCCTTCATTACTGGCGGCTGGTGTTTTGAGCCATGTCTTCCATTGCTTTCTCACCCCTCCGCACCCTGACTTGTGGCTCCCTCTAATTGTAACGTGGTTTTGTGGCTCTGGCCATTAAGCAAGCTCTCAGCTCTACCTGGGCTGCCTCTCCTAACTTTCCTCCATCTCTCACCTCTCTCTTCCCACCTTCTCTGCCAAAGTACATCTTGTCCTCCTGGTAAACTCCTACACATCCCTCAAGATCCAGCTCAAGAATTGGCTTTTCCATAAGGCTTTCATTCTTCTCCCAAATCCGATGCACTGTTGTAGCCAGGGCCCGAGGGTCTGTCTTTTTGTAGATGTCCGATAAATGTTTGCTGAATTAACCTAAAAAGGAACACAACTGAATCAACTAGGATGATTGTATAAACTCTCATACTCTTGAATTTAAAATTCTCATAGCTAGATATTTTGATATGAAGTATAATTTAGAGCCTTCAATCAAAAATAACAAAATAAATGTAGTTTAATGCTATGTCTTCAGAAGTGATTTGAATTCTCCACACTGAACCTGTTAAAATGTTTTATTTTGTTAATTGGGGAGTCAGGACACAGAGACTGCTGTGATTTACTAAAGCGCTCCAATACTTTGGCCTTCTCAAAACTGACTAGACATTCTTCATTTTCCCATTAATTGTTTAAATCTAGGCGTGTGTGAGCTTGGAAAGTTGCCAGGCATATCAACCATCTGGCTTTAGAACGTAGAGTTCCAGGATCGTGTAAAGATTGAAGAGAATGTAAAATGGGGTTACTTTCCAATAGTTTCAAATTGAGCTGAATCAAGAAGAATGATGCTGTCTTCTTGATCTCGCTCCCTGTGGGTAATTCGTAATATGCTGGACTGGTGACAATTCCAGACTATTTGGAATCCAATTATCTCAAGGAATGGAGCTTGGACAATGCATATATCAGTGCTCTCTCACAAAAAGAGACTGTATGGTACTGATAAAAAAGTTCATTTGTAATGGAAGAAGAGGGAGGAAAATGAAGACATACAGGTGGAGATGCTGTAGATATTATTGTTTACCTAAATTTATATCCTGAAAGTGGCAAGATCAACGGCAGCAGTCCTGTACTTGAGTAAATAAGCAAAGAAATCACTGCAGATTTGTGGCATTTACAAGCAGCTTGATTAAATCAAATTTGATCCAATAAAGGCAAAAGTATGTCTCCCTCTATGGTATATCCCTTTCTAGGCTATAAATGTTGTCCATTAATTGTTTTAGTTAGCTATGCTGTAAATGTAATGAGGTCAGAGAATTTTTCACTTTGGTACCTTCAGCAACTAGTGTAGTGTTCGTCAAATGATAGGGGTTCAATCATTGTGGAATAAATTGATATTTATATAATATCATGTCATAATTTTGGTTCTTTCATTTTCTGGTGCATCTTTAGCACCTGTAACATCACCAACATATTAGACACACTCAGGAAATACTTCATAAAAGAATGAAAAAATATACTAGAGATGGTCCTCTCCACTCCTCAACTTTGAAGTGAGGACACAGTGTATGTGCTCTGGGCCTAACACAGTGTCTGGTGCATGTGAGCTACTGCTATGTGTGTTTTTTCTTCCTGTCAGTTCTGAGAAACACACTGAGGTGTCAGGTAGGAAAACAACAACAACCCCTCTCTTATTAGCATTCAGCAGACTCTAAAAGGAAATATGGTTGCTGCCAAGCAAATAGGACATTTATCACGTAGGAGAAATATCTGTGCTAATAAGACCCATACACGCTTATTGATATTTGGTGTTTATGGTGGAACAGGAAAGCTGAAAACACCTTGAGAGATCACATACTCCAACCCTCCTACAGGTGAGAAAATGGGGCCCCATGAAAATTAAGCAACTGGCCACAGCTTCAAAGGTGTGTTGGTGGCTGAGCCGGGGACAGAATTCAGGGCTCCTGTCCTCTAACCTGGAGCTCTTCTCATTACACCAAGTTGCTCTAATAATAATTTATATCAAGTAGAAGGAAAATATTAGGTCTTTCACTTATCATCTAAATAGATGATTCTCACCTAGAGATTTAGAGATTGTTTTCCCTAAAAACCAAGAGAAAAGGATATTCTAAATTTAAAAATAATGTTTGGGAGAGGGGCTTTGGGAGTAGAAGACAGTTGTGCAGTCAACATGTATCTCACATGTTTACAGATTTTAACCTGAACTCAAAGGTAGAACATTTAACCATTAGAGATACTGAAGTCTTACCTGACGCTGCATATCTGATAAGATTCTATAATCTGTGCTTTTCTTTAAAGATCCACAAGAGAGTCTGAGATGTGAGAATGTGAGTTTGAGAGCAGAGAGTCTCATCTAGGGGTAGGTAGGAAAATGATCTTCAAAGGATTAGAAGCCACTGCCAGGGATGGGTTGGCCCCGGAAGCTGAGAACATATTTCTAAAATTATGCCTGTAGGAGGCAGAGCAGAGTGATTCAACCGCATGGTTTCTGGAGTTGGAAAGATGGGAGTCTGAATTCCAGCTCTATATCACTTACTATTTTATCTTGGGCAACATCTAAAATTTTCAAAGCCTGGATTTCCTAATCTTAAAAATGGTAATAATAATGATAATGTATATGATGTATTCATCACAGTGCTTGGCACTTAGCAAGGATAAATTACTGAAAAATTTTAGTTGCAAATTATTCCATATGCACAAAAACC
The DNA here is from genome assembly GCA_008750895.1 of Mirza zaza. NCBI lineage: Eukaryota > Metazoa > Chordata > Mammalia > Primates > Cheirogaleidae > Mirza > Mirza zaza. Next base: position 126,511 of record VSMD01041143.1, read on the forward strand.
AGCAACAAGTAACGAGATAGAAGCAGTAATAAAAAGTCTCTCATCAGAGAAATGCTCAAGACTGATGGCTCCATTGCTGAATTCTACCAAGCATTCAAGGAAGAGCTAATACCAGTCTTAAACCATTCCAAAAAATCAAGGAGGAGGGGACACTCTCAAACTCATTCTATGAGGCCATGATACCAAACCAGACAAAGACACAACAAAAAAGAAAACTTCAGGCCAATATCTCTGATGAACATAGAAAAGTCATCAGCAAAATACTAGTGAAGCAAATTCAACATATTAAAAAGATTATTCATCATGATTAAGTGAGGTTAAGCCCAAGGATGCAAGGATGGTTCAACATATGCAAATCAATCAATGTGATACATCATATCAACAGATTGAAGCACAAAAACCATATGATCAATTCAATTGATGATGAAAAAGCATTCAACATCCCTAATGATAAAAACTCTAAAAAAACTGGGTATACAAGGAGCTCACCTCACCATATTTCCATCATGCTGGGATTGGTCACTGGTATCTTATTTAGTTTGGTGAGGTCATGTCTTCCTGGATGTTCTTCATGCTTGTGGATGTTCATCAATGTCCATGCGTTGAAGAGTAGGTATTTATTTCAATCTTCACAGGCTGGGCTTGTTTAAACCCGTCCTTCTTTAGAAAGCTTTCCAGATATTCAAAGGGAAGTGAGTGTTGTGATCTAAGTCTTTGGTCACTACAGCCATATCAGCACTGGGTTGCTCCAAACCCAGTGACTCTTGGAGACTGTGACTCTTGGAGACTCAGTCAATGCTGTGACTCTTGGAGACTCCTGGTGGCACTGCCTTGGTGGACTTAGGGAAAATACAGGAGAATTCTCTGGATTTCCAAGCAAGGTCTCTTACTGTCTTCCCTCACTCTCTGTGCTGGGCTGCCGGCATTGGGGGAGGAGTGATATGGGCACTCCCTCACGGCCACCACAGCTAAGGATGCACCAGGTCACACCTATAGCCAGCCAGTCTCACCCAAAGTCCATGGCGACTGTTGCTTGGCTACCTCTGATGCTTATTCAAAGCCCAAGGGCTCTTTGGTCAGCAGGTGGTAGATCCTGCCAGAACTGGGTCCTTCCCTTCAGGGCAGCATTTTTACTTCTGGTCCAGGGTAGGTCCAGAAATGCCATCCAGGAACTAAGGCCTGGCCTCAGGGGCCTCAGGAGACTGCTTAACTTCATTTAATTGAGGCTGAGCTGTTACCCAAGTTGCAAAACAAAGTCTTCTGAATTCTTCCATTTCCTTTCCGGAAGAAGAAGAAGACCTTCCCCGAGCTGCACTGCAGTTGGGGGAGGGGTGACACAGGCACTGGCTTGGCCAAGGCCACCGGTGTTTCACTGGGTCACGCGCACACCAAGCCCACGGGCTCCAAGCCAGCACAGCCACAAGAATTGCCCAAGGACTGCAGCCTTTGTGGCCTGACTGCCTTACAAATTTATTCCAGGCCCCAGGCCTCTTTTGGTCAGCAGGTTGGTAGGACTAGCCTGAACTGGAGTTTGAGGGCTGAGGATTTCCTTCTGGCCAGGCTGGTCTGAATGCTCCCTGTGTGGGCACTGGCAGTATTCTGCCCTGTGCTATGTTTCCCTGTGACAGGGTGGCCCTGAGTTCCAATGCAAAGTCTCCCAATCACTTCACTCCCCTTCCCTGGCACACAAATTCTCTCTCCACTCAGAGTGCTGGCACGCCACTGCCAGGGGCTGGGGGACGGGTGGTGCAGGCAATTAGAGACTCTTTTCTGCTCTTTTCGGTGCCTCTTTCCTTGATATAATGTTAAAACAAGGGACTGTGACCGCTCACTTAAGTTTTGGTTCTTCTGAAGGTGCTTCCTTGCATGGATAGCTGTTGAATTTGGTGTCACACGATTTTGCTCCGCCCCACCCCCAATGCCGTGATTATTTGCTCCAGGCTGCCAGAGGACATAAAGGTGGAGCAAATGTCTTATCTTCCCCAAATAGTTCCAGAACACTCCTTGTTTCCTACTAAAGCCTGGCTATCCTTTAAAAAAATCTGGAGCTTTTTGGAGGCCGAGGAATGTAGCTGGGACTTGCCTGAAGCTGCTGTGTAAATGGTGTGTTTGCTTTTCCCACGCTTTGCTTCACTTGCTCATGATAAGACTGTAGGTCATCTTGTTAGACAGTGGGTCACCTTGAGCCCAAAGTTTGAGAATGGTCACATACCCACTACCCATTCAGTCAAGCAACCATCTCCCCACCCAAAATAAAATAAAGGGTGAAAGGAATATAAAACGCCTTAAGAGAAAAACATAAATGGATTGTAAGAGAACCTGATTCGTTAAATTCCTGAGCCTCTGCCTCTTAACACAAACCTATTTGCTCATTTCTTCCTCCATGCTGTGTATATTTATTCTAATACTCGTGTGTGTGTGTGTATGTGTGTGTGTGTGTGTGTGTGAATGCTTTTGGTAAATATTCTGGGTGCAGCTACAAAAACTGTCTTAATATTAACTCTCTTTATCCCTAACCCTGATTGATACTGATGTCTTAAGACTAAAATAACCAGAAGAAACCTTGAGATGGATACCCTAGCTTGTTAGGTGCTGCCTGACATTACATGACTAATTCTGCATTACATGACTAATTCAATAAATTTAATTTTTTTATCTCTAGTTCCTCAGAGGAAACTAGCTGTCCTTCAGCATCAGCCTGGATAATGGATAAAAGTAGTTCCATTTCTATTACCTCACTGGATCCTTCAAAATGACATACACTTTCACTGTTTTAAGGATGAAGAATTTGAGACTCAGAGATTTCAGGTATTTTCCCCTAAATCTCATGGACAGTAAGTAGCAAGTTAGGACTTAACACCACGCATTTGGACCCCCAGTTGCACCATCTTCGATGATGTGAGGTTGTGAGATGCAGCTTCCAGAAAGCTGCTGTGGGCTGATTCAAAGGGGTGGCCTTGCAAAAATAGCAGTAAAATACCTAATCCCACAGTTTCCCCAGGAACAGTTAAAGATCAATCCTGTGAGTTCTCTCACCAACAGGCGCCCTGCTGGAGTTCTGTTTTGCGCAACCTCTGAAAAGAGCTGAATGGACAGAAAAGAGATGTACATCTCTCTCTTTCAAAATTGTTTTTGGAGAATCTGCTTTTTTACAGTCTAAAGAGTTCCTGAGCGAACAGCAGGGTGTGAGCTCTGAACCTCAACCATATCTCAGGACAGAGTCACATCTCCTGTGACAATCCCTTTCCCAGGGAAAGACAGGAAACCAAGTCTTGGACTTTGACATTCTGCTGCCGCTTTTGTTATCAACTGACAACAATCACTGTTTCTTTTTTTTTTTCTCTTCATCCCCCTTAAACTCAGCCAGCCACCTGGCCTCAGTGCTGGCACCCCCTTCTCTGTCTTTGGGATGCCATGCCATCTCCCTGCTCTCCTTCTTCCCCTTCTCTTTCCTTCTCTGTCTCTCCCCCGCTTCTGAAAAGAAAAAATAAACTTTTTTTACTTTTATATATCTTAATCTCTGAGGAAGAAATCTTTTTCCACCCGAGCTGTGATCACCTCCTAGGCTTTCTACCCTAACACTGAGGAGAAGCAAATACTATGTTCACACAGATTGTCACAACCCTTTCTTCTCTCCTCCAAGCGGCCAGGATGGAGTGAGAGAAACCGGCTCTCCCAGGCTGTAAGGGCAGGGCCTGGTAAGAGACACTACCGGGGACCTGGTGGCCTTTGACACGCTTGGCTTCAACTGGTGCCTAATCAGCTCTCCGGGGATGGGTCAGAGCACCTGCACTAGCGACAGCCAAGTTCACAGTAGCACTGCCTCTGGTGCCTCCCTTGTCTTCCAACATCAAGAATGACAACATGTGACAAACGGTTTCTTCCCACTGTTGCTTGTCTCTCGAGTCCAAGATGAGTTTAAGAATTTGGGGATGGGGGTGGGGGTAGTGGAGACTTAATCACACTTACAAAAAAAAAATTCTGTACGTTCATTTATAAACTATCTCCCTTTGTTATAATTTCCTATGGAGCTCAGTGTTAGCAGCTGAAATCTTCTTAGCATCAAATATGCAGACCCTGAGATGTCCATTAACCTTGTCAGTTGGGGGTAATTGTTTTACTAGAGCTATCACACAAGCTGAAAAATATTACATTTTCCAACATGAAACAAAATGGCTGGAAAAGTCTACTGAAACTTTCATCTGATCTCACAGAATTTGCTTGGGAGGGTTTCAGCGAAAAGGAAACATAATTATAATTAACATCTGAAAACTGTTTATCAACTGTGCTTGCCCCAGATATGCAGATGTGTATCTGGAAACTGAATATTTAATAACATGTTTACTGAAAATTGAGTAAGATAAAAACCTTTTGTCTTTCTCTGTGTGTAGACTACTGGACCGTAACTGTAGGAAAATTTCAAAATCAGTCTTAGACAGGGACCAGACCAGCCCCTGTCCCCTCTCTGGAAGAGAAACAGAGACAGGGGCAAAACTCCGTCCCTGGCCCTCTGGCCTCAGAACCTGAGCAAGTGATCCAACACACGGCCAAAATAACAGCAAAAATGAAAACATACGGAAATGGAAGAAGGAAAAAATGAAAGGATTGGAAGAAAAATAAAAGCCCCAAGGCACAAACTTGGGTGTCACTGAGGGCAGGAGGTTGCCGGCTTCAGCCAGAAGGGCCTGTTCCGAGTGCGAGGGTATCGTCTTTATCATTCAGCCATGTGAAGTCGCCACTGCAGGAAGGGACAGAGGACACACTGCACAGGCTTCTGAGCAGGTGGGACCACCACTGACGGGGGACACATTTGACTAACAACTTCAAACCAAAGCCAGGGAGACCTGTTGATGCATAGGGGTCTTCAGCTCTGTCGTGTTCCTATATGGTGGGGGCAGCATGATAAAGGATCAGGGAAGAAAGACCAGACTTTCTGGGCAGATGTCCCTGTGCCTTAAAATCAAGGAACCCACCCCCTAAGGAATACCACGCAGCTGATAAAAGAATGAGTAAGTCTCTCTGTCCTGACACGGGAGGATCTTCCGAACAGACAGCTGGGACCATCAGCCGTGTTTGAAACATTCCCTATTGTTTAATGTGTTCACCACAATCAGGTGTTATTCAACTCTTGAAACTAGAAATACACACGTAGTTGGGGTCCCCCAAACTGAGAGGGACAAAATAAGTCCTGGGTCTTTCTTCAAGTATTACACATCACCATGCGGTGCTACTGTCTGAATTCTATGGCACTGGGAGTGGGTGCTGCCTTGTGAACTCAACTCGCACAAAATAGCTCATCCTCAGTGTCCCATCTCTTCCCCTTTTTCTATTTCCTGCCATTTAACAGAGCCTGACTTGGATTCGTGCATGCCAGAAGTGCTCAATAAATGCTGGTGGGATCTGTGGCCCCCAGTTCCTGTTTTTTTTGTTTGGCCATGTGAACATTTTATTTCTTGGGTCCATACAACTGGGAAGACAAAATGTGGTTTCTAGTGAAAACTAATGACTCACATGGTGCGTTTTGCAAGATTGACAAGATCTGCGATCTGCAGTTTTGCGAGATTGACACGATCTGCCAGGAATAACTGCTGCCTTTTGGGAACATGGAAGGAAAAGCATGCAAAGTGCACATAGGGAGCACAAGCATGTGGAAGAATTTAAACTTGCCCTCGGGCATCTGTCCTTGTTGAGGCATCGTCACCAGAGAGGAGACTTCGCACCTTGGTGGCCTTTCATATCTTGGCAATTTTGCCAGTCCTGGCCTTCAGCCCACAGGCTTGGGAATTTAATTTTGCCACTAATCTCTTAGAGGCAGACTCGTATAAACTGAGCTCAAGGGACTGATGTTAAAAAGCTGAACGCCAGTTTATTAATGCATCTAAGAAATGATTAAGGCACCAGAAGACTCAGGTTTGTATGCCGAGTGGATTTTCTGACCCTTGGGGGGTTTTTGCGGCAAGTCTCAGCAGAATGAGAAGGCTGTGGGGTGGGTGACATCGGAACAATGGGAGCTGAGGAAGCAAAGGCACCACAGCCTCCAGCTGAGCTGTCCCCAGACTGAGCTATTCTGAGCGTCCCTCTCCTGCTGGGATGGCCAAGGCCTCCTGATGGGACCACGATGCCCACCGAGGGGTCCTCACGAAGCAGGTGAGACTCGTGCTGAGCTGAATTAGTGAAGAACAGCTGCTTATTACCAGGGTCCAAAAGGAATATATGACTAGGTTACTGGCCTCAAGGGGATATAGCTGTTGGTGGAAGGAAGACAAAGAGTTTTTATAACCTTCTTTCTCAAATGTTCTTTCCAATATTGGGCTGAATGCTATTCCTGAGTTTGCCAACTAATAACCGTGTCAGTGGCAAATCCCCTTACCTGTTGGCGCCTTGCTTTCTCCATCTAGGAATGAGATCCGTGCACTATTTGGCCCCTTCTTTGTTCTCCAGAGTGTAGGGTGGGTCTGGGCATGGTGGGTCCCACCTGTAAACCCAGTGACTTAGGAGGCTGAGGCGGGAGGATAGCTTGGGGCCGGGAGTTTGAGATCAGGCTGGGCAACATAGTGAGACCCTATCGCTAAATTTTTTTTTTTTAAATTAGCCATGTGTGCTGGTGCATACTATATACTTCCAGTACCTTGATAGCTAAGGGGGGAGGATTGTGCGAGCCCATGAGTTTGGGGCTGCAGTGAGCTCCCTAAAAACATAGCAGAGTAAAACAAAGTGAAACAAAAACAAAAAAACAAAATAAAAAACAAAAGTGTAGGGTAGAAAGAGGAGCCGCTTATATTTTTAATTTACCTTAATCTCAGAGAAAGGGTAGAGGAGCGCCCAGCACAGACATGCCTATGTCTTAGTCTTCAAGCAGCTGATTTTCTCTGAAGCCCAAAAGAGCAAATTAAATAAATGAATAAATAAAGGATAAATAAGTAAATAATGAATGAATAATAAATAAGTAAAACCCCGTGCCTGGGCTTTTATGTCCCGCATGCTGGTTCTCTGAGGTCTGGGGCCCTGTGACCCTGGGGAGATGCCCCTCTGGGGTAGCTAAGTCCTACGGAGTGCAAGTAATTTGCCCATGAGCATGCTTTTCAAACACAAACCAAGCAGGCCAGGGCCCACACCCCCAGCCACTTCTTTTCACTTCTCGTACTCCGTGACATTATCCACCTGCTCCGATCACTGCAGGGCCAGCTACAGACAACCAGGGCCAGCCCCTGCACCCTAGAATCCACTGAAATCATTCAAACTAGCCAATACTAAGTCTCTTCTCCTGGCCTCACCTGTTCCTTCCTGCAGAAACCACAATAAATGCGCTTGCCCACAGTTCCCTCCTCTCCCTCTGCCTCCTGATCAACCCTGCTGCTTCCGCGTGTGGCCCCTCGTGGCACGTGGCGGCCCCTCTTAGGAACTGTGAGTATCAAACTCTTTTCAACAGCAGTTGTCTCCTGATCCGTTGGCCTTACTCTTCCTCAAACTTGCTATGAATATGCTATATTTGAAGACGCACTCATGGCCCAGGCTTAAGACAAGGGCCTCAGCGATCATGGAAAGGGCTGGCACGTGGGAGGTGTTAATGATCTTTGAGAACCTGCCCCTGGGCTCAGTGGTTAAGTGTCTGAGAACAACGACTGCACATGTTAGTGTCAACTAAGCGTAACGTGGTGCCCTGCTGTGCCAGCCACTGGCCCAGCAGGAACGTGGACCAGCAAGGCTGTGCTCAGAGCAGACAAGTGTGTGGCTCAGGGCCAGCACCTGTCAACAGCACTGCGTGGCAGCGAGAGGCCACGAATGGTCTCACAGAAGCCACTTCTCCTCCCACTTGGGATTTCAGAGGACCATCCTGTTTGGATCAAACCTCCAGGGGCTTGGGCAATTTGGGGGAAGACAGGAGGGAGTCTTAGAGAAGAGCATTGAATTTCCTTCTATTAAAGCATATGTGCTTAAGTAATTAACTAACAAGAGGTAGGATCACGACCATATTATTAATAATACAGGCCTCACAGGTCTTATTGTTACCTGGTCACTAGGGGTGGACATGGCTGTCATAGTAGTGATTAGAGGGAGGCAGAAGACTAGGGAAAGCTGAGACATGGACAGGGGCGTGGAGGGCAGAGAGATGGGGTGAGCAGGGGACTTGTACAGCATCACATCTGTCCACCTGGAGCTTCTCCTCCTGTACCTGCTCTCTGCTCCAGCCACAAACTGTGAAGCTGGTTCTCAGCACATGCACCCAGGGAATATGTGTCCCTTCTCCTGGGACTTGCTCCCAGGCCTGTTCCTCTCCTCCGGGCTCCTGGGCCTCCCAGGCTGAGGAACCAGGTCATGTCCCGCAGTGTCCCGAGTCACAATAGGGCGCTGCCATTCCAGAAAGGCTGGCCCCGCACTGAAATACCACCATGCTGAACACTGAGCCAGAATAGCACCGAGAGGCTTCTTTCTGCTCAAATGTTATAAACATGCAGCTTCTTCCTCTAACTTATTGCAGGTGTTCTGCGGTCATTTGCAGGGGGAGTCCCTGCAGATCATCCGTCTTACTCACAGCTCTCTTCCAATTACAAAAGAAGCCTATTCCTTATTTCCTTGTTGATTTTTATCTATTTACCTATTGACTAGGGGTGGATGATAGACAATGTTTTAAGAGGAATAATGAATTGAGAGAGAACGTGAAAACCACAGGGCCTGGAACAGATCTCCTGATGGTGGCATGTTTAGGCTCAGGACACAGAGGCAGAGTCATCTTGTCAAAAATAAGGTGATATAGGCTGGGCGCGGTGGCTCAAGCCTGTAATCCTAGCTCTCTGGGAGGCCGAGGTGAGCGGATTGTTTGTGCTCAGGAGTTCGAGACCAGCCTGAGCAAGAGCGAGACCCCATCTCTACTATAAAAAATAGAAAGATATTAATTGGCCAACTAATATATTTAGAAAAAATTAGCTGGGCATGGTGGCACATGCCTGTAGTCCCAGCTACTTGGGAGGCTGAGGCAGCAGGATTGCTTGAGCCCAGGAGTTTGAGGTTGCTGTGAGCTAGGCTGACGCCACGGCACTCACTCTAGCCTGGGCAATAAAGTGAGACTCTGTCTCAAAAAAAAAAAAATAAAAAAAATAAGGTGATATAAATGGAACAGGAACCTTGACCCAAAACCTCCAGTGGCTCATTCCAGGAATTTAGCGAGTGATTAGTTAGATTTTCAGGAGAAGAAAAAAAACCACCTGAAAAAAATGCTTTGTTACTCCGTATTAGTCAGGGGTCTCCCAAGAGACAAAACCAATAGGAGATGGATCTATAGATTTCTATATTTATATTAAGTATATATAATAATATATATTCAATATATAATTAATTGATAATTATATAATTAATAATAAACAATAATTAATGATATATAATTAATATATGATTAACATATAACAATGTATTATATAATTATATATTAATATATATTAAATATATATTTATAGATATAGATATGGATATAGGCACATGGGAGGAATTTATTAGGGGAATTGGCTCCAGATATTATGGAGGCTGAGAAGTCCCACAACAGATCGTCTTCAAGCTGGAGACCAGGGTGCTGGGGCCGGGGGTGGGGGGGTGGGGGGTGGGGTCAGCTCAGTCCAGGTCCAAAGGCCTCAGAACCTGGAAGCCGGTGCTGTAACTCTCAGTCCAAAGCCAAAGACGTGAGAACCCGGGAGGCCACTGGTGTTAAGTCTTGGAGTCCAGAGACTGTGGGGAGCCTAGAGTCGTGGCCCGAGGGCAGGAGAGCGAGCACACATCCCAGCTCCAGCAGACAGAGCGAGACATTTGCCTTTTCTCTGTTTTTGTTCCCTGGGCTCCCAGCAGATTGGAGGGTGCCCTTTTACACAGAGGGCAGCTCCACTCAGACTCGCATCCTAATCTCCTCTTGGTAACACCCTCTTGGACACGCCCCAAAATATAGGTATTCCTTAATCCAGTCAAGTGGACACTTAAAATTAACCATCACACTCCCTTATTTTTATGTTTTGCTAATTATTTCATGTATGTAAATAGCTCTCAGAGAGCCCATCATAGCCTTGAAATCCCTTCCCTCCCAAAATTGGGTGGCACAGAAAGTGCTAGAGGTTGGTGCCACATGCAGATGAACTACAGACCAGTGGATATGCAGACCTGTACCCTGCTGCTGCCACGGAAGGCTCCTCTGTGTTGTGCGATGTACACTGAGGCAGGGAAGCCTAAGCTACAGGGAGGGGACAGTGATCCGGGCCTCCATGTGCTCTGAGAGATCTGAGTCTGAAGGGCCATTGGCCTTCATCCCAGACCTGAATGGCTTCACGCTTGGTTGCCATTTGGGGACATTGATGAAGGCTTCATCATAGCTCGTCAACCCAAGGCAAAGCCATTGACAACCTGTCTTCTGATCCTCCTGCCTATTGGTAGAGACAGTGAGGGTGGACAAAAGGCAGGAAGGACCTCAACTCTGTTAGTTACTCAGGCCTTACGAGAGCTTCCAGAATGCTGGGGCTCAGGATCTTCACTCATAAAATCAGGGCTCTGCTTGAGGCAGCCCATTCCAGCTCAGACTCTCAAACATTATTCCCTTTACCTATTTATGTTTAAAATAAAGTGCACTCTTTTTAAAAAAAAAAAAGCCTCTAACAATACAATGTATATAAAATCCCTTTATGTGTTTTAAGGTGTGACAATGCAAATATGAAGTAGTGTGACCTTATTTCTCCATTTGACTGGGACAATCACCATTTGTACCTATTGTCATTAATAACATTCTTTTTATTCTCAAAATTCCCCAGTGGTATAATCATTTATATGGGTCACACGAACATGCATAGCCCTGGGTCTCTGGCTGTGCCAAAGCTGTCCACTTGTAACAACAGAGACATGGGCAGAGCTTTAGTTAAACTGGGAGAAAGAGACTGAACAAACAGATTCTTATGATGTGTCAAACTGCCCAAGGCCTAGAATTGTATGTGATGTCCCCAACACCCTGTGTCAAAAAAAAAGGGATTCTGAGGCGAGTGAATGCCCAGTTATAACCCTAATGTAAGAGAAGAAGGAGGGAGAATGAGAAGTCAATAACTCTTCCAAGACTTGCATAGATCATAGCCATGGCAACACTTTATGGGGTAAAAATGACAGAGAAATTCACACACACACACACACACACACACACACACCCCTTTTCCCTGAACCTGTGTCCCTCTCCAGTTGTCACTTTGTTCCATGCTGTCCTTTACCACCTGGCTTTGTTGAAAGAGAATCTTGACCTTCTTGTTCCATCCCCTCCCACAATATGGAAAACTCCAGATTGTAGGTGGGTGTTTCTGTGTAGAGGTCTGGACGTGGATCTTGGCTGGTGGTGATGCCGTAACAACGTCTAGACGGCAGAGGAAACGATGAGAGCACCCAGGAAGACTGTGTGGGTGAGAAGTAGACCAAAGGCTGACTGTGAAGGAAAAACGACATTTTAAGGGGAAAGCTGTAAAATACCTAGAAGTAAACCTGAAAAGGCTCATGTAAAAAAATAACATAAAATGTACCATAAGACATAAAAATCTTAAACACATGAAGACATTTACCATGTCTTCACATTTACCAATTCACATTTACCATGTTTGTGAATTAAAGTTTTAAGATCGCAAAGAGGTCAATTTCTCCCAAATTAACTTATAAAATAAATGCAAAACACTATAAAAATTATAACAAGTTTTTTTTCCATGGAATTTGGCAAAATCATTCTAAAATCCGTTCTAAAATCCATGTGAAATAGTAAGTATGTAAGAGTAGCCAAGACAATTTTGAAAAAAAAATAAAATAAAATGAAGAGTGAGGATTGTGGGGGAACCACAGTCTACCAGGTGTGATGGTGTCACAAAGACTGTGGCATAGTGCAGGACTAGACACATTGACGCAAGGCCCAGAAATACATAAACACATCTGTGGGAATTCAGCATTAGGAAAATTCTCTATTCATGTAAAAAAAATTATGTATGATGACTATTTCAAACCAGTCACAAAACCAAATTCCAGGTGGTCGAAAGACCTATACATAAAAAATCATAAAGCTAGGAAAGCACTGTATGCAAAATTAGGGAAATAGGCTGATAACCTCAGTGGGAGAAAGTCTTTATTAGACAAATACAAAAGTTAGAAAGGGAAAATCATCATTTCGAGTACATTAAATTAAAAAATATCTTAATGGCAAAAAGCATAATAACAGTTAAAAGACTCAGAGAGGTAGAAACATTTGCAATGTCCGTAACAAAGGATACATGCTGAGATGGAGATTATATTAACAATGCTTCAAAATCAGAAAGAAAATACACAAAGGATAAATGAGCAAAGGTTAGAGCAGATAATTCACAGAAGAGAAATTACAAATGGCTTAAAAGCAAATGGAAATGTGCTCAGTAAGTAGCCTGTGGAGAAACGCAAACGAAAACAATGGGATGCTATTTTAAAGCCATCAGAATGGCAAATATTAGCAAATTTTATAATGTTTCATGTTGATATAAAGGTGTATACTCATAAATTGTGGTAAACTTGCATATCTATTTGAGCACCATTTAGCAATATCTGTTAAAAAGCAAACAGCCACACTAGAGAAGCACAAATGTGTGCAAAAGGCACATGCATACACATTCAATGCGGCTCTATTTATGACCACAAAATATTGGGAATATCTTGCATGTTCGTCACACGAGAATTTTAAAGCTAGCAATGAAACATAGATACCATGCAGCAGGTACAAAAAAAAGAGCTTGGTTTATATTAACTGGCATTAAATGATCTTCAAGGAAAAATTATTTAGAAAAAAATTGAATGGTATAATTCCATTGAGGAAAACAGAACCCAAACACCATGTATTCCAATAGAAATATACATTTTTCCTACATATGTGAAGGCAGAGGAAATGTCTGGAATGATACACAGAAAGCAAATACCGGTGGTTACCTCTGGGGGATGGGACTGGAACATTGGAGTAGTTTGCTAAGGAGAACTTCATCCTGGTCTGCATTGCTTAACTTGCGTGCATGTATAAATGTATTAATTGTATAATTTCAAATTGATAACGTAACATGTGGATAGAGAAAAGGCAGCCTGCGAAGGAGTCTGGGAAGGGTCAGACTGGGAAAGTTGGAGAACCAGCAGTGCTGATCGAGAGCTTCAGGAATGAGAAGGGAATTGACAGGGCTGAACGCAGGAAGTTGGCAGGTGTCACAACTGCAGTTGATGTTTCTCGAAGGTTCACCATGCAGGCAAGGCAGCAAGTGGCTGAGGAAAAAGCATCATTTATCTAAGGTGCTGGAAGTCAGATCCCCCGAGGAGAGGGAGCCAGAAGAGAAGTAGGTGCAGGAAAGAGGGGGTTACCTGGTAGACTAAGTCCAGGACTAAGCCAGGGGCCTGGGGGCCTGGCAAGGAGGGGCAATCTCCCTTGACAAGAGAGGGAAGCAAGGAAGGATGGCTCAGTAGAGATCAGGTCTTTAGGGGTACAGGGTGGAAAGTGTGTGAAGTAGATCCAGGCAAAATTTTTCACTAAGAAACTGTACAATGGAGGAGACAGTACTTGAATATCTAGATGAAAATTTGGTAGCAAGACTTGTTAAATTAAGGCTGGGTGAAGCAGCTCACGCCTATAATCCTAGCACTTTGGGAGGCCGAAGCAGGTGGATCATTTGAGCTCAGGAGTTCAAGACCAGCCTGAGCAAGAGCAAGACCCCATCTCTACCAAAAATAGAAAAAAATAATTAGCTGGGCATGGTGGTGCATGCCTGTAGTCCCAGCTACTCAGGAGGCTGAGGCAGGAGGATCACTTGAGCCCAGGAGTTTGAGGTTGCTGGGAGCTAGGCTGATGCCACTGCTCTCTAGCCGGGGGCAACAGAGTGAGACTCTATCTCAAAAAAAAAAAAAAAAAAAAAAAGACTTGTTAAATTGAATTTAGCCTAAAGCTACCTCTGTACATATTTTAATTTTGGCCTAAAGGTTTCTCTGTACATAGTAAACTGTAACCTAACTGGATGTGTAAATAGGCTACAACTTACTCTCCTACCAGTTACTGAGTTTTAGCCAATCAAAGGCAGCACCTACTATTCAAACTGTGTTCAAATAGGGCAAATGCCAAGCTGAAACCAATCCAGGTATTTCTGTACCTCACTTCCATTTTCTTCCCATCACTGAGGCATCAGAGAGTGCCTCTGAATCTATTCTGGTCTGTGGGGGCTGCCCAAATCTCCAGTTGTTCTTTGCTCAATTAAACTCTGTTAAATCTAATTTGTCTAAGGTTTTTCTTTTAACAGACTTATTACTTCACAAGTATATAAAAGTATATAAATGAGGATCTTCAACCTCCTCATTTGTGAATTAGAGGTGATTCAAGTTCATCAACTAATTATTGACCACTCTCCATCTTTTAGGCTGTATGCTAAACACTAAGGATACAAAGATACATAAGATGTTGCTGAAATATTTTGCAATTATAAAAGCAATACATGAGCACTGAATAACATTTAAAATATAGAAAACTACAGTGGAAAAAACAGAAATCATCCAAAATCTCAGCCTTAAAAAAAAGAAAACCACCCTAATAATTTTTCTTTCGGTATTTTGTATGCACATGTATTTTCTGCTAAAGTAAGGTGATATTATACTTAGAAATTTCTATTACTAACTTTTCCTCCATGTTATTAACTATTTTTGGAAATGCCATTTTAATTTCTGGATAACTACGCATCACATAAATGTATCATAATTCATTTAGTAAACATGATCTTAATGAAAGAAATAATAGCTACTTAACAATTAGGAATTTACGCTCTAATATTCCATGGAAAGTGGGGATTTAGGAATTAAGGGAGAGAATAAATCAGCTGGCCAGCCTGTGATCTGAGACATCCCTTTATCAACTAAGATGGGTTCTAAGGTTAAGGAAACAAAAGTTACCTAAGAGTCAAGGGTTCGGGTCCTGGCTGGCACGGCAAATTTCTAAATTCCTGCAGCTATAAGACAAATCACACTTTTGCTAAACTCACTAACAATAGGAGCTATCAGGCAGATTGTCAGACCCCTCCTAACTCTGAACAATAACCCAAACCACTACCACTCTGATTGGACAGAGGACTGGCCTTACAAACATTCTTTTCTGATTAAGCAACTAAAGACCTCAATCCAGTTTCAACCAGTTTATGGAGGCTGCACAAGAACTATCTTTGTGTTTTATAATTCACCTTTTGACATATAGAGCCAAATTCTATACTATTTTCCATACAGGATGCACTAGTTTGCAGTCCCACCAACAGTGTATAACTGTTCTATCTCTCTGCATCCACGCGGACATCTATTGTTTTGGGACTTTTTGATAAAAGCCATTCTCTTGGGGGTTAGGTGATATCTCATTGTGATTTTGATTTGCATTTCTCTGGTGATTAGTGATGTTGAGCATTTTTTCATATCTTTATAGACCATTAGTCTATCTTCTTTTGAAAAGCTTCTGTTCATGTCTTTTGTTCACATTTTAATGGGATTGTTTGATTTTTTTTCTGGCTGATTTGCTTGAGTTCTTTGTAGATTCTGGTTATTACTCCTTTATTGGATGTATAGCATGAAAATGTTTTCTTCCATTCTGTAGGTTGTGTATTTGCTTTGCTGATTGTTTCCTTGGCTCTGCAGAAGCTTTTTAATTTAATCAAGTCTCATTTATTTATTTTTGTTGTTGCTGTGATTGCCCTTGGGGTCTTCTTCATAAGTTCTTTGCATAGGTCGTAAAAACTTGTAGGTTATCTACAAGTTTTTCCAACATTTTCTTCTAGAATTCTTATGGTTTCATGTCTTAGATTTAAGTTTGTGGCCC